>CM054377.1:146623030-146718030 GCA_028858755.1 Ara ararauna | reverse complement strand
AGTGATTGAACGGTGTGGAGCAGGTGGGTAACACCATTCCCCTGTAAAAGCCTGGAAAAATTACACCTGGAATCATGCCTTTATGCCTTTTATCAGAAGGAAGCAGACAACACGGAGGGAACTCAGAGAGAGAGCAATACAAAATGATTAAAGGGCTGTAGGGAGAAGGGCTGGATAGAAACAGTTGGGCATGTAAGCAGCGCATGAAAACTAAATGTGCATAGTTTATGTAAGCAATCTTTAAGGAGAGGGCATGATGACATAAAGTATAAATATCAAGGAAGGGAATTATGTGAGTTGGTAGGAGGGATTACAACTAAAACAGAAGTGAAAGTGAGAAAAGGGGGATGTACGTGGCCTTATGAGGAAAATTTTCCAGACAGTGAGAGCTACAGGACCATGGAGCAGTCCTCTAAATGAATTGGTGGAAGCTCCATCTCTGGGGACATTTAAATCCGGACTGTACAGAGCATTAGAAAATATAAAAATATACTGTAGGGAACAATCCTGCACTGTCAGGGGATGGACTAGATGACTTAATGCATCTTTTCCATTTCTAATTTCGATGATTCTATGGCTCATTAATTGCATATCATACAAATGCAGTAAAACTTGATGGGAATTAAAAAAAAGAGCCTACATTGTGGGGAGGCTGACAGGCCTATAGACATATTCCTTAAAACATAGGAGACAAGTACATCTCTCCTTAGGGTTGTTATTATTCTTAAAGTTATTCTATCCACATTCTCTTTAGGATATTCATGCTGCATGTAACTGAGTTCAGGATAGGTGATACTTTCCCATGAGACATTTTGTGGACTGATGCTTTGTGCTGCTCCTTCAGTAACATAAAAATGTACTGTTTCCTACACTGGGATATATCAGGATGAAGTTAAGCAGTAATCTCCCTTTGCAGAATTAATATTATATAAGGATCAATCTTTTTCTGGTGAAATACAAAGCAGAACTTTGGCTGATTTCATTTGTCTGGGAGCTAAACATCATATTGCTGGCAGTCCCTGAATCCACAGCATGCTAGAAAGCTCAGTAGCAGTTTATCAGTGTGAGGATAACATTTTGAAGAAGTCTGGGATTATTTGTAGAAGGTCTTTAAACACATACTGGTTCTTGATCCTACACGTTTGACTATCCAAATTAAGTCATTATGCAGTTCAAGCCAATCTTTCTCTCCTCCAGTCATGTCTCACATCTTGAGTGAAAGACTCATGTAATGAGCTGCTGCTTCTTCAGCCTTTCCCACAGACTGAGCTATATCCTGTATTTTCGTGCAAGGCATCAACAGTGGCCTCCTTCCTCAGACCAGTCACACTGAGCAGCAGAGCACTGCAACTTTCCACCCACTGATGACGGGCATGATCTTGGAGCAGAGAAGAAACCACAGCCTTGCACCTCAGCTGGGGACAGACCGCACCTCTTGGCATGTGGTAAACTATGACATTGACCTAAAAGTGGGGAAAATAATTCTTGAAAAGTCTCTGCCCCGATAGGGACTTTGGGAACACAAAACTGTGGCCAAGTTCTTGCCTTAACTGAAGCCATTGGTACTCTGTCTTCATCAATGAACTCACACTAGGCAGCTTGTGTGTTGGGCTTTTTTTACCTACTTGTCTAGAATAGTAGAATAATATTTAAGGAGCAGCACAGGTGGGTGCAGCTGGCCAGAAACTCAGCTTTATGGTGTCTTAGTAGAAAATTGAGTGAGGCAGGGAATCAGGTTGTACTAGCACATATGCATAATATATTTCATTTCACTAGCTGCTTGCTGAACACAGACCACATCTTTTTCTTCCTGTCTAAACATGCTGCTATGGAAAGTTAAGTCCTGTCCTCTTAATTTCTAACCTCAGTCTGTGAACTGGCTCTGTCCTGAGCTGTCTTCCTGACCCTATAAACTGCAAAACATTGAGTAAATCAATTTATATTTCCATTTGAACTTCTTGTTATGGATGTTCATTTGGTTTTAAGACCTGCACAAACTTCTTGAATAAGTTAGCACAGAGGCCACTTTTTCTCTGAACAGCTCTAGAATAATCAGCTCACCCTGAGCCTCATTGAAAAGCTGTGCCTGTTAGTAGCACAACATGAGACTGCTGTTTTCCCCTAAACTCCCATGATGTTTTTGACTCCAATCAATTCACACAGTTAGTAATAACTGTTTGTATAGGGTGTGGTAATAGAAATTAGCCAAAAAGAAAAGTAACTGAAAAATAAGGGGAAATGCTTCTGGCACATCCCTGTGATGTTCGTAAGGTAGGTAGCAATTTCATTTCTGAGTGAATGATCGGGGAAGGAGAAAGTCATGCCAATTTTAGTGACTGTAAGAAGTAGCTTGTAGGGTGAGATAAACCCAAAACCAGTGAGGTTAGTATGGCCACATAAGTTCACTGATACTTTAAAAAAAGATAATTAAAAAAAAGAAATAAAGCTTAGCTTAATCATCTTCCAGCTTGGGGCTTGATTGAAGAACAGTGATTTAGTTTCAATTAAAAAATAATAAGAGGCTGGAACAAACCAAGGGGGTCATTGCAGAGGAAGGCAGGGCAGCAGAATCCTACTTGAGTTACAAGCAACTTTGACTGTAGGGGAGCTGAAGGAGAAGGGAGAGATTAGACCAGTTGAGGAGTAGAAAGTAGTAGAAAGGAGGGCTCTGTCACTGCCCTCCTAGGCTGGGCTGGTGAGATGCCAGGACTGCTTACAGCGCAAGCATGGACCTCAGCTTTGGAGACCTCTTCAGACTGTATCTGGGTTGCTGAGGAGGGCCACTGCTGAACTTGTGCCTCCTGAGTAGTACCTAGTGTGTTATTGCTATCTCACTGGACCTTGATGTCTGCATGTCTTGTTAATGAATCAGGGCACAGCAGCACCACCAGAGCTGGCGAAGAAGATGCTTCAGCCTCAGGGCTCTTTGGAAGAATCTCTACTGTTCTGCTTATATTTCCCTTCAGGACAGAGTTCATGCAAATTTCTTTTCCTTGCCAAGGGGAATTCTTTATTTCACCCTTGCTGTTCTGCTCTGCTCTCTGCAATAGAGAAGCAAAGCATGATTACTGTAAACCTACTTTGGGTGGTCCCTTCCAAAGCTCCCCTGTCCTCACTGACTTCTCTAGATCCCAGCTGCAAAACCATGAAGAAAGACTGCCTCTGTTGCTGTTCTGCCAAAAGAAAAAGGGAGAAGAGCATGAACTATACTCACAGCCTATGAGACCAACGCTAGCACCTGAGAAAGAAGAGTCTTAAAAAAGTGATAACATTAATGCAGATGTAGAACTGTCATATTTAATTTACAGCAAGCAGACAATTCCAGGCAATCACTCCCACGGCTATCATAACTCAGACACATTGCATATATGTGTGTGTGTGTGCACTGCATTTATATGTGTGTGTATTGCATATAGATATGCAGAAAACTCATTATCATGTGCAGTAATGGTAAATATTTCATGGACCTCATTCTTTAAGTCTCAGCCCTTAGTGAAGCCACTGAGGGAAATTTTACCCTGAAAGGAAAATGAGAGGGGCAGCAGGGTTTGGTTCCTCACCAACTGGTTGGCTTTGTCTCTGTGTTATTCCATGGTGGTGACAGTAAGAGCAAGGGGACAGCCCCCCTCTCCCCTGGGGGGAAGGACCCCTGTGCCACAAGGAACAAGCCGAGCAGTGCTTGGGTAAGCAATGCATTTTTTATCTCATTTTAGAGAGAGGGAGACAGTGAGGATGGATGGAGGGAAGTTGGAGCGGTGGCTCTGCTGCTTCTCCACAGCTTGAAGCTGCTCCCTGGGGAAAATGAGAGTCTGGTATGAGCTGCTTATTGTTTCTTATACCTGCAGTGTTCCTGGGAGAAGGCCTAGCTGGAGACCAGCCATCAATTTTTGCTGTGTAAAACCAGATTAACTCCTTGCAGCTTGTTAACAAATTATTCCACAGAATCAAATGAGAAAACTTGATGCCACTTCTTTGTTGCCTTAGGCTGTCAATCTGAAATTATGCTCATTTGATGTGAAGTGTCTGTTTGCTGTGAAGCCTGACCCGGTGCTGATTCTTCAAATCTGAGCTGATTCAGCTCTCTTTGCTCACCTATGGTCTTACTGCAGCAGAAGTCTCCTAAGAATTAATAGACTACTGCATGTGAACAAGGGGGGAAGAATCTGGTTTTTGCTGAATGCCAGCATGTTTCAGACTCCTCAGGCCCACAGACAGCATCGCTCATGCCAAGTTTATCTTGCCCAGAAAGAGTCTTCTGCTTTTCTGACTCCTTTCTTGTCAAATAGAAACCAGTCAATTCTCAGAGGGTGTTGAACTGAAACCAAAAAGCCGGTTTAAAATGTATCTTGTTGGAAATTGGCAAGCCTATCTACCTGCTCCACATCAGTGCCTTTCTGCTCAAGTACTGTCTTTACTTGGCAGCAACACAAGATGGAATAAATACAAGCAGTTCTTCCCAAATTCCTGCCTGCTTAAATTTACATACAAGATTAAATGATTTTTTATCTTGTTATTATACCCGCTGGGTTCCTGCAGTACAGGTTGTTTTATGCATAAATCATTTATAGCTGACACGTTGCCTATAATTTTCTCCCAAAACTAGTAATTCCTTAGTGCAGTAAATTCGCAATAATTTATAGCAGAAAACACCTTGGAGTTACCGATCTAACATTCCTCACTTGTGGTCCTGAGCTGTCAGGCGTTGCTGTGCTGCTGCCTGCTACCAAGCAGCCACTGTAATTCCCCCACAGCAGCGCCTGTGTATGAGCTACAAAATTAGGCAGGGAGACAGAAAGACCTGGACAAATTGTTTGCAAAGTGTTGTGGAAGCAGCCAGACAGAAAGATGCTTACTTTGGCTTTTATTTTGGCATTTTATTCTATCATGGGCCCGAGGAGACTCAGTCATCCCACAGCAGTTAACCTTTTCAATTTGCTGCGGTTTAACTCGTTAATAAAATAAAGCAAAGAAAGTTTCCTGTGTAACATGGAAGAAGTTTTTCTGAGGAGATTAATAACTTTCTCAGCCACATAGGGTCAAGCCCTGTTTGCTTCCAGTCATATTTTAGAATTCTCTGGGGCATTTTTGGTGGTAGCTTGTCAAAAAACTGCACCTTACCCTGATTTATCTGAGAGCTGTTCATGCCAAGCCTGGAGCTGCTCAGCAGTGCTTTGCTTGTATCATTTGTGCAGTGAAATGATAAGCTGAAAGTTCTTGCCTTGTAATACCAGGTAAAACGTGTGTGTACTGCACAGCCTTTGTCCTTGGCAGCACGTGAAGCTGAGGGAGTGCGTGTGTAGCTGTTGCAGCATTTTGAAAGTTGCTCATACAAAGATAGTTGCTCCCCTTGACAAAGGGAAGGACTAATCATGCTCCTTTATATGCTTGGTAAGTGCAAAAAGGAGCTTTGTGAGCTAGGATGTGAATTTACAGCTTATCCACTGCTCAAAGATAAATGTCCTTCCATGGGTCTGTAGACATTCTTGGTGAAAACTTGGTCTGTTCCATGCAGTGCAGCTGAGCCATGTTGTGTGCAAGGCTGTGCACAAGGTCAGGTCCCGCAGAGCAGCTACTGCAGGGTAAAACCCTTCCCTAACTTCCCTCTTGGTGACATTTTCATGTGCCTTACCCAACAGGACCTGCAGATGATGAAGGGAACCATCAAAAACATCTCCTCTCTCTGCACACCTGTGGGGGCACTGGATCAGCCCCTCATTTTCCCTCAAACACCCTCAGACCAGCACAGGGTAGTGGGGCCAGTGGATGTCCCATGGGGCTGGCCCATCACAGTGGGACTTGTTTAGTCTAGCAAGGGGGTGACTGGGAAGAGATAGGATCACTCTCTATAAATACATTGGGGGTAAACAACAGGAGGGAGAAGGGATTTAAAAAAACCCAATTATTATTTTCAGCTTTAGGACCATGTTGGCACACAAACAAATGGTTATACATTGGCCACAAATAAGTTTAGGCTGGAAATTAGAAGAAAGTCCTATCAGCAGAGCAGGGAGGTCCTGGAACAGCTTTCCAATGAGAGCAGCAGCAGACGAAACCAAAGTGCTGTCGAGATGGTGGTTGATAACTATATGAAAGGTTTTATATCTTATGCTTGTGCTAAGAAGACACTGGTTGTAAAGCATGGGAGGTCCTTTCACGTCCTGCTTGTTCTGCAATGTATCTCAATGCCTCCTTAAGCTCCCCAGGGAGGGACTCTCCTAAACCATTTCTTCTCTAAGAGTCCAGAGACATCAGATTCTTCAATTCAGGGAAAAGGCATTGGTCAGGGAAGGCACATCCTCTTCCTCACGCTGCCTGAGCTGAGGACAACGCAAATAAAATGAGACTGGAGACTCAGAGAAGCTGATCTGGCAAGATCTAGGTTTTAAGAAATTATTTTTCAGAGAAACTTATGGGTTTCTGTCAATCTCCACTTATTATTTCCAATGTCAACAGCCTAAGTTTTCATCACTTTTTTATTTCTAAATCATAACTATTTACTTTTGCAATCAGAGGTTGAGGTTTGAAATACCTACAGGTTCTTGCTCGAAAAAACCAGCATCTCTAAGCCATTTGTGAGCTTTTTTATTTCATGATCAGGAATTTTCTTCACATGCAGAAATAATATTAGAAAAATAGACTTCTTTTTAAAAATCACTGGTGTGTTTTGATCAATTTTTCAGCTATATTTGGGAAGAATGTATTGACACAGAAAATAAGAGTAAAAAGGCGTGAGAAAAGGCAGTGAAAATCCAAACAAAAGGACACAAACTATTAGTAGCAAAATTCCCCAGGTCACAAATCACAGAATTTTAATCAATACAACTTCTAGTTCGCAATTAGGACTGTTCAAAGAAATTGAACAGTGTTTAACTGAATATTTAATACTGGCAAATATTGCTGCTGCAATGAAATCAGTTTAGCAGGACAGGCAAGTCTCACATCTGCCTTTACGGAGCTGCACAGACTTGAAAAGCAGAAATGAAATATCAGGTAAGGTTTATACTTGCAAATGCACCCAGTGGACATAGCAAAATGCTTTAGTGTAGGTGAATGTATAAACACAAGACAGCAACATAAAAGGTCTTTTCTCATGATGCATTGTTTCCCTATGGGAAGTTGTAAGCAAAATCTCTTGTTAGCTGGCCAAACTTGTCAGTACTTGGTAAAATCTTTCAAACCTCAGAAGGACTCTAACATTGCCTGTCCTACTCCCAAAATGCAGAGGCAGGAGAGAGCCCACTGCCCTCACTGCCGTCACCAGTGACAAATCACTGGAGACCTTGTTGTCTCAGCCTCCTGTGTGGCTCTGGTGTTTGAGTTGGCAGCTCTCAGCATTCCTAGTGTGATTTGGCTGTTTACCATCATGTCCACTGCATGCAAACCCTTCAGAATGTCAAACCTCACAGATTAAAGCAAAATAAAATATGGTGATCACAGGATATGTGACTCCCAAGGCAGCCATGACAAAAGTGCATCCCCGATCACATACACTTTTGCCACTTCAAAGCAAATGCTGTTAAATGAAAGGCTAACTCTTCATCAGGCCCCTTCAGATCAGACATTTTCCTCAGGTCTGTTCCTGGAATATGTTTAAAGAAAACTTTCTCCCCTCACCCATTTGGAAAATGTTTTACATTCCAGTGTTAAAACTCAGATCACTGCATACTCTCCAGTCCTCTCTAGGGCCCTGCAATAAATGTCACAAGGAAAAGGATAAGGAGGGAGATGCTTTGACTGGGGCTTTCAGGCAGTAGTTTAATTTTTAGTTGTTTACTGTAGCTTATATAAATTAAACTCTGAACATCCTTCTCCTCCTCTGCTCCTTTCAACAGATTTCATGCCAAAACCGTCTCAGGTATGCGGACATAAATCTGGAGAAATTCCCCTGGGTTGACTGAACCGCTTCAGGCTTACACTTCTAAATAAGACCAGTGTGCTGCCGATGTGGTTACAAGGTTGGCATGAGCCTAGGCTTTATTTTTGCCTTCCAGTGTTGCAAAACTGTGGTCTCAACACAGTTTGTACTGGACAATTTCCATCCTTCAAGGACCCGACAAGTAAAGCACATTTGTGAAGAGTGACAGAGATTTCCAGAAAATAAGGGATGTAGCTTTAAGCTGCTGATCTACTTTGGCACTGCCATTGGAGCTGATTCCAGCACAGCTGACTCCCAGACCACTTATTTGGAAAACAGTCATCTAGTGGGAGAAATTTCAGATGTGCAGCATTACTTTGGAGACACTATTCAAGCCCATGTAAATTCCCATCTTGCGTATAATTTATAGAACTTGATTTCAGGTTCCTATTGCTAAAAATCATCAACTTCAGAAGATTACATTTATGTTTTGATGGTGCATATATCACTGGAGACATCCAGGATACCCATAAAACCTGATAGTGTAGAACTGGGTACTATTCTGAAGTACTGGGTTCTATTCTGAAGTACTGATGCATGGAGCTCTCTTTCCACTCCCCATGCTCTCACTGAACCTGCCATCCAAATCTCAACAGAAAGACCCACACAGTGGTTTTGATGGTGACATAGTGAGAGCGACGGTGGGTCTTTTAACTAGCACAAACATCTAGTTATGGGCTTTTGAACTCCCCCATCATCCAGGCAAGTCTAAGGACATGTCTATGGTTTTTGGCTTCGCAGATCATTCCCTCAGCTCTCTGTGATTTCTGAATTGTGTCCCATTGCCTTGCTTCTCCATGCCCCCAGAGCAACCAGAGTTACATTGGACAAGATTTCACAGCAGCAAATACGCTTGTTCCCTACCCTTATCCCTCTTTTCTGTCTTCATCCCCATGTAGGATAGAAACAGGGAGAAGCTGTTGCAGGTACAGACCCAGACCTTGCAAACACTTTAACTCATCAAAGAAATGTCAACCATTCGATAGCAGTGTCTTCCCTCTGTAAACTTCATTACTAAAGGACTGAAGTTAATATTCAGAACTGTGGGCTAACTCTTATACAGGTCCAGACACACAGTCCTAAAGCAGAGCATTCAAAGGCCTGTGACAAACTCTTGCTGTGGAGAACCACAATGGAGACCTGAAAATCTGTGCTCTTCTCTTTGTATAAACTTGGCATGTCGTGCCAACAACTCGTGTGTGAGCTGGGAGAGGGTGTGTGTTCACCACCACTCCTGGCAGAGACTCAGGAGAGAGCACTGTCTTATGGCACATGCTGTCGCATACTCTGAAGGAGTCTTATATTGGATGGAAAGCAGGATGAGATAAACATCAGGCAAAGCTGTGCACACATGGTTTTTTGCAAGCTATAGCATGACCAGGAGCTGAGAATGGTTGCTGAATGATAGCCTCAAAATGGGGCTTTTCTACCTACACTATCACACCATTGTCCTTTACATTTTTGTCCATACATTTGATCTACGCCTGTGCTGGTCCACTGTGATCTGTCTACTCCAAAAAGCCAGCACACAGTAGCAAAACAGTCAGGGGTAGCTTCATCCTTCGCTCTACCTAAGAAGAATATGTCTCATGACATTCTCAATTTTAGGAGGTTTTAGACAGGGTCAATAATATAAGTCACAGCATCCCACTTTCCGATGCTAAAAATCTTCATACTTCCGTGTCGCAGAGGAGAATGTCACTCTAATGGAAATTCTAGTGTTTTGTGCTTGGGCTTTTTTTGGTGGGTTTTTTTGTTCCCAGTGCTTCTTGCTGAAAAATTTTCAGTCATGACAGAAGCTTTCTAAAGTAGCACTTGTGTGTTTGAGCACTAGCAGAAACTAGTTGAGAGAGTCTCATGGCATCTATCGGAATTTCTAGTATGGTAAATAGGGGAAATATTAATCATTTCTTTTTTAAACACCAACAATATGTTCTGTGCTCTGCTGTACAGAATCCAAAGTACAGACAGTGCTTGTACTGAAGAACTTACACGTCCAAACAAGATACTCATGGGCCAGACAGATTGCAGAGAGTAACCCAGAAGTACAAAATCTTTTACAGTGGTATACATTAAATGATTATGTGTGAATTGTCAGGCTTTATAGCTAACGGACTTCAAAGGAACATGCTGCTATGGCAAACACTATTGCTTTATTTTCATTCAACATCATATCAACAGATGCACGTAACTATTTGTCTATTTCATACATTGTGGTAATTTTGTTCAAAAACTTTTAAAGTGCTACAGCCTCCCCAGAAAGGCAAAGGTGAACATTTGATGAGATCATTAGTGTTGCCTTGCCACCTTATATTACCTTCATTACATTGTCATATGCTTCTGATTTTTATTTAGAGGTCTTATGGTATATGTGGAGGATTCCTGTTGATTGTAGACTAAGTTCTAGAAAGAAGGAAAGAGACAATCTTCTAGGTTTTGGATATGGTAACCGGTCCGAGGCATTTATATGCAGCTGGACCTTCTGTCCATTCACTTGTCTTTCTGCGCACCTGAATGCCAATTACTGAGTTGAACACACCTTTCCATGCTACCCAGTTTGTATGCTCTTAGGATGAAGATGATAGCTCATGAATAAGGTAATGTGTCAAACTGGCTGGGCAAAATCAGGCAATTTGGCACTTTTTAAAGGTATTAAAACTCTTTCTCTGTGGTTAGATCAGGGACCTAACACACATCTGTTCCCCTGACTAAATCCAACAGCCCACATCAATCACCAAGCTCTCAACCAGTTTCCTGCATGCAATACCAGTCAGAAGGCAGAATGACCACACACAGCAGGCTGCCTCAGTGCAAACCCCGGGAATTAATATTTCCTGTAAAGAAATAGTTTTCTGCTTTGGGGAATCCTGTTGTCTTAGTTCTTCCCAAAGAAACCTGTCAAGAGCAGAGTACGAAGTCCAAGGACAGGAAGGGAGCTCAAAGACCAAGAGATACATGTTGAAAAAAGACATGTTTTGTCATATAGGAGTGGGTTAGAGAGCATGTCATGAAACAGCAGTTAGTATCTTACCTTGTGTTATAAAAAATCTCTGGCACTGACCTCCAGACCTGGCTGGGGTTGAAAAATTCTCTCTAAAGTTCATACTACTTTGTTGCTGTCTGTATTATATTGGTTGAAAATCATGAAGTAATGGCTTCTCAAAAGGGAAATTACTTATTTGCAACGGATCAAGAAGCAGGAGAATATGCAGGTGTGTATTTGCTGTTGAGAGGCATTTTCTTTAACATGGCTGGAGAATACACAGGATACAGATAAAATTGATGCTGGCATTGTCCAAAAGGTTGGAAAAGGAAAGGAACAATGGTAAATAGAATGCTGGGAGAGGGATGGGGAGGGAGGAAAGCAGTGAGACATACTTTTGATTAATTTTACATTCAGTGTGTGTTTTTTTTGTTCAGTGTAAGACCATTTTGAGATGAATGCTCAGGGTATTAAAAATACTGTGGAGCAGGACAAGCATTTTCTTCAATGACCTAATTGTTAACTAAGACTCACTGAAAGACCGGTAACTCCAAAACCTTTTTACAACTGGATAAGTTTAGACACAGTGAATTAGATTTTGAAATGTATTTTGGCTTGTGAAGAGTTTAAGTGCAAAGAGGTTTTTCAAGGAGGCCTAGGAAGATTAAACATCTATTTCTAATTAATCTGAAGGAAGTCAGCATCTCAACCAGTTACCAACACGCTGGTGAGGTCCCATGCTTGTAGAATTGTTCACAAAGGTATAGAAACATTTAAGAGTTTTTTGGAACAACTGTTGGTAAGGTAGGGTCAAGTGAAATCAAGTGAACTGTGGCGAGCACGAAGAATTCAACCATGCACAGCTGAAGAGCCAGCCAGGAGGAAGCCCTGGTGTGGATGCAGAGCTTGAGGACAGGATGTGATTGTAATTACAGAAGGATATCAAGGCCTCTTTGTGAAGTCAGGACAACCGGGGCAACAACAGGTGATTTAAAAAAAAGGCCACGGAGAGGACATGACTTCTGCCTCTTGTCATTCTTGCTGCAATGAAAATATGAGAGAAAATACTGCTGAATCCTAAGGCTCTCTCAACACCATTGGAGTTCATCCGTATTTCCAGGAGAAGGGGCAGGGGCTGAGGGAAAAAAAGAAAGTGATTATCATCATATTACCTATTATTGAGTCTGTAGCCAGGAAAAAGTCCATTACTGATCCCGCTTTCTCTTATGAAGGCATACTTTTATTTTCCATCCTGTGACAGCTCTCCACACATTTGTCTATGAGCGCAGGCACTAGGTATGTCATGTGGATATAGGAAGAAGGATCTTGAACAAGTGATTCCAGTTATTTTTTCCTATATCTGTGTTGTCTTGAAGAAAAATCTCAAGGATTTAGTTTAACCAGTGGAGCAGAGAATTGTTAAGGGAAGTCCTTACTTTTCAGCTGTGTGAGATGAATAGGAGAGAACTCTTGCACAAAGCAAAATTAATTTGTTGATCTCTGTTCAGCCTCAATTAAATCCCAATTCATGTCACGAAGCCACCAAAGTATCTCTGTAGTATTACTGTGGGTCTTTTTGACTTCATAGATGGCCAAGGCTGTGCTTACATAGATGTGGAGTGGATCAGTTTGACATGCACAACATAGCAACGCCCCTAAAGGGAAATCTGAAACCAGCCCGATAGAGGCTTTTAGGACAAAGTAAGAACCCTCTGTCATATAGCTCAGCAAGGAATGTTTTGCTGCCGCAGCCAGGTACCCCAGCTGAACACAGTGCTGTCTCTGTGGGATGTCTAGGGTAGGATGAGGAATGGGCCCTCTGAAGGCATGTTACACACTCCCTACCTTTGTCTGTAGGTGATGGGGCATGGAGGAACAGTGGGGTTTCCTGTGGTTTTCACTGCCAAGATCCTGTATGAGATCAGACAACACCCAGTGGTGACTGGGAACATCCAATTCCTATGGGTTTTTGGACTACAGCGTTAGCTCTTTCCACAGAAAAGCTGAAAAACTCATTCCCCACAGCACATGTATGCTTTACATACTCTGTGAATGGTTTGTTTCAAAATCTCTGCAATTATTTCTGGAGGCAGATAAATGCTTTCTCTTTCACTTAAAAGATGGTTGTACCTGTGCTCAGTGCCTGTTTCTTGGGTGCCTTACTTAAAATTAAGGCTACTTAAAATTAAGACTTTGCTTGTAAAACAGGAAAACAGGAGCATCTAGGTTAAACATTGCAGATTTTTCTGCTGGCCTCAGCAGAGCAGCTTTTTTAACAGCACTTTCTTCAAAAAACACCTCTATTTCAACTTCAGTGTTGGCTTCCGTGCCGAGTTAATTAATCTCTGAGGGTTGGAGATTAAGCACATTTGGAAAGTGAGCAGAATTTGGTTCTCGGAGAGTTGCATGCATTTGCCATTTGTGGTTAGGAATAGAACCCAGAGACTGTTTATTCCACAGTAGGAAAAACAGTTTTTACTTTTCTTAAACATTGCTGGCTAGTTTATGGCTCCTGGCAGGAGTACAGTAACTTTGAGCAACTAGTTTGTTTGTTCCAGCTAATTTATAGAGGGTGGTATTCATTTTCCTTTTCCCTTAAAGGGTTTCTGCAGTGTAATTTAGGCCCCTAATGGGACATTGCTTAGACCTGATAGAAATCAGGCATACAGCGTTCTCCAGAATCCAAATAGCCAGACAAGGGTGTACTAAATCCATCAAGCTGCCGACAAGATATTAAATGCAACAGTTACTGCTATGTCCTGTAATTCCTCAGGTCTCCAGCACAAGAGGCCCTTTTTCAGACAACAGAGGGGACGAGGGGTAAGCTAATTAGAAATCACATTCCAAGGAATAGGCTGACGTCATTAAAGCAAGTAAGGCAATAGCCATCGGGGTGTCTTGTGTGAGGAAGGAAAAAAAAGTTGAAACACAGCCATATTAAAACAGCCATTTAAGGCTGAAATCAAAGCTCTTGAGGGTGGCTATGACGATTTTCTCCTGGCTTTGATTCACACCATGAACCCACCATGTGCTTTTTAAGAATCCCCTTTCCATTTGACTTATCTGAAGCACGGGGACATGAGCAGAAGGTGGTGTAAGTTTGGGGAAGCTTCCAACGACTGCCAGGGCTTCCTGGCTCAGCTGGATAGAGGTAAAAGCGGAGGCAGTTGGGGCTCTAAAGGGTTTGCAGGGCTTTCCTTTCTATCCCTTCTGATTCTACCCCAGCAGTTGACTTCAAAATGTGCTGAAGCCAGTTGCCAGCTCCTTTCCTGCTTACTTCAGCTAATCCAGGATTAGGAAGCTCTTTGCAGGAAAACTCTGAAGGCTTGGGTGTGAAGCTGATGGGCCTTGTAGGGACTCAGACCAGGAGTATTGTATAAAACCTAGCAATATCAGATGATGCTTAAGGTCAACCAGCCAGTGCAAGACTTAATCCATCCTTTCTCTAATCTGGGTGAATAACCTTCTGTGTTGCTATAGAATGTGGAGGCTGCTATGGAAACTGTAGGTTGATTGTGGTGAGGCAGAGTTCACTCCCAGTGCACAGTGATGGGAATTAAACAAATAGAATATTATAGTAAAATCAGAGTAAACGTGATTGATATGACTTTGAATTATATAAAATTTCAAATTACATTTACACCCTCATGTGAAAGGAATCCACCTTTGTGTGTCTAAACCATGGTCTTATAATAGATGCTATCTCACACTGGCACTTTGAGTATTCATGTGTTTCTGATGTGTGAGTTATTCAGACTTGAGCCTGCTTGAACCTTGCAATAAAGCTTTGCTGAGTGTTAGATCAGCCTGGGATCCCAAAGCCAAGCAGAAGAATTACTCAGAGGAAGGTCCCATAATTCTTATCTGGGCTTTTCACTCTTCCCTGATTTACTATTAAGACAGATTGTTGCATACTGACTTGCCCACAACAATCACACAGAAGTGTGAGTTTCGATGCCAGTATATATGCATATATGTATATTTAAAGTTTAGATTTGAAATTTATTTCTGTACTTCACTTGGGAGGCAAAAAAAAAAAAAAAACAACAAAACATCAGAATAAAGACCTTTATAAGGTTTGATGAAGCTTCACAGAAAGCCACAAAGGAACAAGCATTGCACAAAGGTAAATAAGAGCAGAGGAAAGGCAGAATCTCCTAGAAGATCTTTTTCTCTGAGGAATTTGCTTTGGCTCCTTTGTAAGAGCCAGGATTAGTTCAACTCCTTGTCAAGCTCCTGGATCCATTTATTTTTGTGAGCATTTAGGGAGAGGCTGCTTTGAAGACTAAGGAGATAATTGCAGGATGAAAGGGACTGCTAGTTTGAAGGAGCCCATTTGATGAGTGTATCTTTTTATTGAGGATTTATTTTGTCCTCTGATAGTGTGTGTGTTTTAAGTGCTGTACAAAGTACCCACAGCAATGGAGAGGCATTTTAAACAATTACATTTGAATTAATTAATATAATGAATGACTGATAGGAAGATCAAATCGTTATCATTATCTTTTAGTGATAAATGGAGGGTGGAGGGGAAGCAAAGAAGTGCTGGCGTAGCTGGCTCCAGCCTAACGCATGTTTATTTAAGTAACTGTACAAACATAACCCTGTATGTCAGTTAAATCAGCAGCATGTCAGTCGGCACTTCTGGTTACAGACTATTTCAGAGTCATTCATCATTCAAAGCTATAAAAGCCATTTACCCTCAGCCTACCAACCAATCAAACCACCTCGAAAACGGAGCAGGAAAGAAGCACTAACAATTGTCCTTAGTTTCCTTTTAACTTTTCCTGCAACAATTCAATACATCCTGTGTGGTGGGATAGAAGAGAGGTTTTGCTGAACTAAACAGCTTCCTCCACCAGGTTGTCAAAAGCGGGAAAGGGAGGGGAAAGAGAAGAAAAAGGAGAAAGCAGAAAGTTAACCCTTGCTCTACCATTTTTTTCTTTCACAGGCAACATTTACAAATTGCCTTCATCTTTATCTTTTTCACCCATTAACATGATTCCTAATTGTTTTGTACCAGCTATAAAGGCAATGCAAGGACTCAATACAGCAGAAAAGCTCTGATGTAGACCATGGCCAGGAGGTGCTCTGCTGCCCTTAAATTTCGCATAAACCCTCCAGGGTTGGGCTGCTGAAAAAAGGAGTAGTCACCAGTGCTATTAGGGCTTGATGAGAAATTGCTGCATCTTCATTCCTCTGTGTTCTGTGTGCGTCTGTGACTTCTTCCAGGTAAGTAACTTGAATCCCAGATGCCTGCAGATGCCATGGCCAGGAAGTTGAGCAACCTGCAGAACACAAAGTTTTAGAACATCACAATTTCAAGGGGCGAAAATAATGACAAGAAGGTCTTTTCAGTCTTGAGTGGACCCTCCTCTAGTTTGATGACTAACTCCAGCTACTTTCTTCCCATTTGTTCTGATATATGGCTTGATCCTACAAACCTTTTCTCTCACCAGTGATCCCATTAAGAGAAATGGGATCTCATGACTGAGAGTGGACAGGTATCTGAATAAAACAATCAGCAAAAACAATCAGTTCTCCCTTGTCTCCCTAGTAAAAGTCCCTCCATTATAAGTGCACTAGGGCGCAAAGAATGGGAGTATTACTGGGTAATAATGTGTAAAATGGCCATATCCAGTTGCTTTTTGACCGTTTAACTCCGGTATTTTTCTAGTTCTGTCTGTGCTCTGCCTGATTCAAATCCTCCCCTCATGTTTATTATTAGTTAACTATTTCTTAATGGACCCCTTCATTTATGAATAAAACTCAACAGCAATTATAGCCCCAGTGGAGACCAGTACACTACCCATCTGCTGCATCACTTGCTCTTGGCATTGGCATTCTGCACAAGTCCCAGCCCCTCTCATCATAACAAGCTAGGATCAATTTTCCAGTGGCAGCTTGGAAATAATACAAAATGTATATTAATACAAAAATATATTGTGAAACTGTCCTTAAACAAACAAATGAGCCACTTTAAAATATTACCACTATAAATGACCATGACAGTAGCACAGCACATATAATAAAAAATAACTGCTGAAGAGAAGCTGCTGAATTACTATAGTAATAAACCAGATGTGATTATTATCATTTAACACAGTCATTGAATACCATGAATCCCTAAAGCCATTAAAATATTTATGATTAAACATTTGCTATTCCTTATAACAGAACATATAGTTGGGTACTAAAAAACTGTAAAGTATTATTTTGGCTAATACATGCTAGTGCCATGATAAGGGTCAGCTACCACTGTCCAGGCTTTCTGGAATGAGCACCTAACAGCTGTCCTTCTTCTCTTGCCTTTTTAATAGCCGCTGTAAGGTTAGACACCTCCATAGCACATTATTTTGTTCAATAGAGAGATATAGATGTATGCCTACATTTTCTTACATGCATATATACAAGAAGAAAAGACAAACATCTGACTTTATTTGTGGAGGAATGGATGCTTTCTGTCATAAAGAAATTATAAGAAAGAATTTAATGCTTTTAGTAAAAATATACTTGAGACTAAACAATATGCATATGCAAAAATGAAGTCTAATTACCTTCAGGAATTTTAGCATGCAGACACTGTACTACCCACTGAACACGTTTCGTCTTGTGGGTACTGAATTTTTCCTTTCATTGTTGGAAATGCTTCTCTGCCTGTTTCTCCATAGTCTGCAGCAGCCTGTTTGCCTACTGCTAAAGCAGCCTTGGCTGCTGTGACCTGCAGGTAAGAAGGGCCTGCTCCTGGTGTGAACTGTGAGTAAAAATGGGTGTTGGTGTGCTGTGCAAGTACTTGGCCCTCTTGCGGTGTGTGATGTGAAGGGTAAGGGCAGGACTAATTTGTGAGTGGGGTAAGGAAGGGCACTGCAGCCGTCCTAGTCTGTGATGGGAAATATTCCCTGGCCAGATGTGCATTGCTGTTCTCTGCAATCACATTTTGCTGCCAGATGATGGGGATTCTCCTTTAGCTCCAGCGCTCTGTTCTTTGTACACAGGGTCCCACAGGCTTTACTCACTGCACAGTCACTGTGAGGTTGCTCTTTGCTACACACTGACAGCTGTCAAGTCCCAGATTTATTCTAACACTTTAATATGTGTCTTCCGCAATAAACAAGGTGCATCCCTCATAAATGCCTCCTAAAACACCAGCACGTAAGAGACATCCTTCTCTCATACTTCTATGCTCTTTTTTCCGGCCATCAAAGAAAAGCAATTTCTCTGGACGCTCTTGAACAGAAGGAAATCAAAAATAAACCTCAATATGACAAGGGCAGAGGTATGAAAATTTTTACTTTGCTTTCACAGGATTTCACTGTCCTAGCTTAGAAGTCAGCCCACAAACTCTGTGGTGACTTTGACAGACAATGTGAGCTTCAAGTATGCATTGTGAAGGATAAGGATCTTTAACTCCATGCTGCTTCCAAAAGAAAGTGGAACAATGTCCTAAAGATTACTCTGTTTTGCTAAGAGAATCTGGAAGGCGCCCATTTCTCCCAAGAAGATGAGATGAGTGTAACTGAGGTGCCCAACCGTTAGAAGGCTGATGTTAAGTGAAATGAAGCCCATCTTCAAGTAATGTGTAACACACAAGCCTAAAGCCCTCCTTGCTTGTCACCTGACTGCAAAGGCACATATCCCCCATCCTTGCCCCTTGGGTTGTGTTTTCTATCCCAAGCAGCTCAGCACTTCACCCAGGACTGTCTGAGACACAGAAACTGAGCTCTGCTCTGACTAAAACCCTTGGTCAACCTTAGTCAAATGGGCATCTGTGGAGGAAATGAACACACTGACAATTCTAAGGTCCACAGGAAATTCTTGAAGAAACAGGGGTAGCTGCTGCTGCTTTCTCTTAAATGAGAACATAAGAGAAGTGTCTCATGCCCTGCTTTTATATAAAAGCCAGGTCGCAGAGCATTTACCCACAGAGCAGGAAATATGCATTCAGTTCTTTCCTCTGCCTGAGAAGATTCAGACCTGCACCTTCTACAGCAGTGAAGTAACCAGCTAAGCGCAGGCCTGTCCCAGTAGTGCGTTAGTCATGTCTGAAGGTTGTCCTCTGGGGACTGATGTGGAAGTTTATCTAATTTCTCAATCTGGCTAGGCTAAAGCAGAGTAGAGAGGCATAGCTCTGTCTGAAAGTGAAATAGAGAGGCGGCACTGATGGATTTAGGCAAGGCAAGGAGCTGTGAAAAGGTTTCCAGCATTGCACTGTTGGAGTCAAGCATCTCGTTTTCACTTCAGAAGCCCCTGTGCCCTCTCCGTGGGAACCCACACAGGGCAGAGGTCCAGCTGCCTGAAACACACACAGCTGAGGGCTGGATGCTGGATGCCACTTAACCCTTTAAACTTGTCTGAAGGGATTAATTGGAGCTCCAGTGCACTTAACCCAGTCACTACATGGGGGATAGCAGGACCAGGTAGTGACTGTCGGTCAGGAATGCCATTTTTAACTTCTCTCATGGATATGATGAGCTCCTCCTCTAGCCCATGACCAGCAGCCTTTCCTGAGAACCATCCAGCTCCAATTTTAAGAGCTGTTTTGTAGTGTCTGCTAAAGGCAGCCACCACGCAGCCTGCCTACTTAGTTGGAGTTTTTGTGCCACAGCAAGATTCAGTGAAGAGATACTGGTGGATTGCATCAGTCCTGGTGTTAGGAACCCCCGTAATTAAGCAAAGAATTTATTTTATTCTCCAGATGGTCAGAAAGGACTCCAATGGCCACTTGTGGTTTATGATATAGACAATCTGAAAATCCTCAATCTAGACTTGGGTGTTTCCTATTCTGTCTGTGGAAATAGAATCACAGAATAGCTTGGATTCAAAAGGTCCTTCAAAAGTAACTCCATAACTTCCAAGTAAACCTCTTATACCTTCCTCCTGCGTCCTTCCCATCAGTTACATCACCAGATGCTACCCGGTGTGAGTGGGAGCACATGTGCTGTAAGAAATTATACAGCACTTCATCCAAAAATAGTTACTTTTAACCAAGGGTTATTCTGATAAGTCTCAACTTCCATTCTCAGCCATCTGAAATAAAGATTGCTTTAGTTTACCTGGAAGTTATTTATTAGAGTTTCAGGCTTTGTGTTCAGTACTAAACCAAGGATGGGTTCGGAGTTTCCTTGGATAGTATTGTTATATCCACAGATATTCTCAGAGCTTAAAAACATCAGACAGTGTAGGGCCTCACTGGTACTTAGGGGTTTCCTGCTGTCTAGATTTACCAGAATCAAGTTTATAAGAGCTCTTAGCTGCATCCAAAATGGAAAAAAAGGGTATTGCAGTAGTCAACCCAGTACCCATCTGCTCAGAGCCGGAGATATGAATCCAAGCTCCTCAATTCTCCTTCTGAAATGTGGGGAAGGCTGGAGTTACTTCACGCTCGCTTTGACAAAATAAGGAACTGGAGAACCTGTTGGCATGAGTGGAGGTTTCACAAATTAAGAGCAGCTTTTAATATGATGCAAGATTTCTGTAAGCTTTCAATCTGATTTATTAGTCCTCAAGGCAATGTGGAAAGTGAACAGAAAGCATACTTGAAAAAGAAATTGAATTACAAGGGCTTTCACTATTCTAAGACGTATTTGGACTCCTGCATTTGCTACTCATGAGGTGTGATTATGCTGTGCTGTTGCAATAGATTCCAGGTTTTGGGTGGCTATATTTATTAGGTAGCAAAAACATGGGTAAAGATTACCTCTGTCTTTTGATTTTGAGAACCCCCTGGGCTTTTCTTGGCTTCTGCTTGTTCCCAAGGGAATAGATCCAGGCAAAACAATATCCAGAAAATGAAAACATGAGAGAAAACACTCAGAATCACCTAGCTAATCAAAAGAATTGGCTGACTGGTATTGCAGTAAGGCATTTAGCTGGTATGTGTCCTCACTGGCTTCTTCCAGATGATAACTGACACCTGTATTGAACACCAAAAGGTGAGCATCAGTGCAAACACTGCTCCCTGTACTCATACTTCCTTTCAGTATGGCTCCTAGAAGTGGAAGAAGACTCAGGACACAGATTTCTATGATATAGTAAGAGATCCAATCAGGAAAATGTTGATAGTACTGCATGTCCTCTGAAAAAGAGAGTTCTGTTAAAATCCAAGTGACTGTGACAGTATTCCTTTCCTTTCCTTTCCTTCTTTCCTTTCCTTTCCTTTCCCTTTCCCTTTCCCTCTCCTCTCCTCTCCTCTCCTCTCCTCTCCTCTCCTTTCCATTCCTGACTTTGGGAGGCAAGGCATGGAATTTTTCTTTTTCAAATACATTTTCTTTCTGAATTGCTACAGTTTTGTGTTATAATAAGTTTTATAATATGGCTGTGAAAATAAAACTAAATATTTTGTGGAGCTTTATTTTCTTACTCTTTCAAACAAAATTAAAAAAATCTAGAAGCAATCTGAAATGGGATTTCTCTTCTCTATGTAGATGAATGGCAACTTGGATCACAGACAATAAATTTTAGAACAACAATGCTCTGGGTATATTGGGGTAGATTTAATGCCATAAATCACTGGCGTAAATTGAGGTATGTTGATTATCAGTGCTTGGGTATCTCCTGTGCCTGACATTTTACTCCATTTCTCTATGTTTTTATTGGAGTTTCACCAGCACAAAAAATCAAAGAAGCAATCATACAGTAGAATCAGTATAGCCAGCCACTTACTACCTACTGCTTTATTTTCACCATAATAATTTTGGAGTGTTTTGGAGAGTAATTTTGAACAGTCAAGTCAGAGTCTGCTGGGAATTGATTTCTGTGACCTTACATATTGTAACAGAAAATTATAACAGGAAATAAACCATTAAGTGATAAACAAGGAAACATGGATACAATTACTTTCAGAACATAATTTTACCCACTCCAGTTTTGAAAATGGAGAGACAGTACTGACTAGAACACCTCATTTCAGAATGCAAACTGTACAATCTATTATATTAAACAAAGTCAAAAGCAATGTGAAAGATCTTGAATCTATTCAAGGCATGCACCTCATTACAGACTTAGCAAATTAAAACACAAATAGGATTAGAAAAGAATAATGTAACAATCTCCCACTATGGTCCCTGGAGCATTAAGTCATAAATTGGGTTTGCATTAAATTGTGCCTGCAGTATTGAATTCAGGGAAAGAGCTACAGGCTGAAGGTAAACCTTGCTAGGCTGGCCAACTTTGGTATGGCTGTGTGTTTTCATAAACGCACAATGAATTTGTTGGAATCTAAAAGGGCACATTCAAAAACATGCATTTCATATCGTAATTAGAAAATGCAGATATGGTGTAGCAATCCCTGGCTATGCCAAAGCCAGAAGCTGCAGGCATTTGAAATTGTCGCTTCACCTGAAGATGTTGTTTAAACAGGAAAGTTAAGCACTTTCCACCAGATCACCTGCTGTTAACACTATGCAAGTTTTCAGGTTTACACAAACCTCTAGCACGTTACAAGCTTCTTTTAAGTGGAGAAAACAATCTTGCCCCAAAAGGCTAGGGAGAAGCTGAGTTTCCATATTATAAATGTATTCTGTTGTTATGGGAACTAAAATGGTGAGCGACGTGAAAAGGATCCTTAGCTAACAAAGCCTGGCTTGATGCTATTATAGCAGTAGCTATGCGAAATGCAAACAGATCTGCAATAAATAAACAGGGCTTTTTAGGGAGATGCAGATTCCTGAAAAGTATTGACTTTAAAGAGAGCGAAATTCGACATTTGTGTGACCCCAGACAAGCCCCTGAGTAATACTAGGAATTAACTTCATTAATTTTCACTTAACAAAGGCTTTATCCTTCAAAGGTATATTATTACTGTCATCATCCTCCTGTTATTTCAGGGTCCACTATTAGCAGCTGGTCTGGTCAAGGTGCTTGTCATTTCCCACTATAAAGGAGCCCTTGTATGACATTATACGTGGGTTTTACACTTTCTATTTTAGGGGTTCTCATGGCTCCATTGTCTGTAGCAGACTTTGGCAATTTGGCAGGCAGAAAGCCCTTCAAGCTAGGGAGCTGTCTTTTCTTTGTCAATGCATCTTCTCTCAACTTTTGTTGCTACAATCTCTTAGCATCTGCCAATTCCCTCCCCTAGTTTGCACTGTGCAGAATCGTAGTAGCAGCACACTAAAATAATATCAGAACTCATTAGTATTTTAAATCTAGTCTCCCAGCCACTGCCAAAAAAGCACATGTTATTGTGGGAACACTTGGATTTCAATAAAGCAGCTGGGAGAGAAGTGAACTTTGTCCAGTGACTGAGGGATGCAAGGGTGCTCAAGGTCAGACCATGAGTGTAAGTTCTGGTCCTGCTCAGTGAATAGGTGCTTTGTCTCTCAGCAGCAATGATGCTCAGTTCTGGGGAAGAGGATACTGAAAACTGGGGCATCATGGGTCAACAGGGGTACATCTGAACTGAGGCTGCTGGCATTTCTTTTCTGACCCCAGGTCCCAGGGCACACACAAGGCTTGCCAGGGGGCTTGCACCCAAAGCTTGTGTGCACTTTCCAGCTATGGCTCTCTGAGCTGCAGTCAGGGAAACAGGGATCTGCAGGTTGCATCGCACAGTTTGCTAGTTCCTCATTTTAGATCCAGCAAGTTTTTACTCTGGGCTGGGGTGGGAAGTGTTTTCTCTCCCTCTTCAGTTTGCCAGTGGAGAATTTGTTGGCTAAACAAGGCTGTCTCTTCCTCCAGGCTGACAGCTCCCTTCTGGAGCAACCTTTTAACATTTTTCTTGATTTTCTTAAACAGCAAACATTAGACACATTAAGAACAGCAACAACAAAATCATTAAGCACTATAACATTCTCTGAGGAGCCAGACGTATCCTTTAATCAGGTTACGGAAAATTCATTCCTCTTCTAGCCATTTATCTTCTTTGTTTGTGCACATACCAAGTGACCCACTTCTGAACATCAAAAATAACAACAGAGAAACAACCAAAGATTCTTCATTATGAATGGACTTATGTGCCATTTATTTTGCTTTACTGGAAACCAAATAATCAAGTTCATTTATTCAAATTAAACACAGCACGCACTAACTGTCTATCATTTCTATCAGTGAATCCAGTTCTCTCACATCAAAGTCACTACTTCAGGGGGGAAACGATCTGTACCATACTTCCTTTCTATAATGATTGGCTGCAATAAAGATGGAGAGGTATCGGCTGAAATCCTGCCTGACCAATCTGGTGGCCTTCTATGAAGGGGCTATGGAACTGATGGACAGGGGCAGAGCAGTTGATGTCATCTACCTGAACTTGTGCAAAGCATTTGACACTGCCCCACATGACATCCTTGTCTCTAAGTTGGAGAGACCAATTTGGTAGGTGGACCACTCGGTGGATAAAGAACTGGCTGGATGGCCGCACGCAAAGAGTTGTGCTCAATGGCTCAGTGTCCAGCTGGAGACCAGTAACGAGTGGTGTCCCTCAGGGATCGGTGCTGGGACCGGTCTTGTTCAACATCTTTGTCGGTGACATGGACAGTGGGATTGAGTGTGCCTTCAGCAAGTTTGCCCATGACACCAAGCTGTGTGGTTCAGCTGATACCTTGGAGGGAAGCAATGCCATCCAGAAGGACCTTGACACACTTGTGAGGTGGGCTGATGCCAACTTGAAGAAGTTTAACCATGACAAGTGCAAGGTCCTACACCGGGGTCAGAGCAATCCCAGGCACAGCTACAGGTTGGGCAGAGAAGAGATTCAGAGCAGCCCTGTGGAGAAGGACTTGAGGGTGTTGGTCGATGGGAAAATGAACATGAGCCATCAGTTTGCGCTTGCAGCCCAGAAAGCCAAGCATATCCTGGGCTGCATCAAAAGGAGCATGACCAGCAGGTCAAGGGAGGTGATCCTGCTCCTCTACTCTGCTCTTGTGAGAACTCACTTGGAGTATTGTGTGCAGTTCTGGTGTCCTCAACATAAAAAGGACATGGAACTGTTGGAACAAGTCCAAAGGAGGGCCACGAGGATGATCAGGGGACTGGAGCACCTCCTGTACGAAGATAGGCTGAGAAAGTTGGGGCTGTTCAGCCTGGAGAAGAGAAGGCTGCATGGAGATCTCATAGCAGCCGTCCAATATCTGAGGGGGGCCTATAGGGATGCTGGGGAGGCACTCTTCATGAGGGACTGTAGTGAGAGGACAAAGGGTAATGGGTTCAAACTTAAACAGGGGAAGTTTTGATTGGATATGAGGAAGAAATTCTTTACTGTGAGGGTGTTGAGGCACTGGAATGGGTTGCCCAGGGAAGTTGTGAATGCTCCATCGCTGGCAGTGTTGAAGACTGGATTGGACATGGCCTTGGGTGGCATGGTTTAGTGTGAGGTGTCCCTGCCCATGGAACTAGATGATCTTCAGGTCCTTTCCAACCCTAACTATTCTATGATTCTATGATTCTGTATTGTGCTTTGCTCCCTGTGTTAGCTTACACCTCCAGTCACCCCTACAGATGCAACAAGTGTAAACTGAACACTATAATTTCATGAAATAATATTGTAGACTATATCAGATCAAAGTTGTCCCCAAATTCACATAACAAGTATAATGTATCTATTGTCGTGTAATGAGCAATGCAGAGATCTCTGGCACAAATTGCTAATGAAAATTCTAGGAATAAGAATAATAAACATGATGCGTAGGTTTGTAGAAAAAATGGCTTATTAAAAGCAATAAAGCCTTAGAGTCAGCGTTGGCCTAAACCCACTGAATTAGTCAGGTAGACTTGACAGAAATTAGTGACCAAAGAACTCCTTATTACATAAGTCGTGTGCTGATGTGATTCATATTTTAGCACCTAAACCAAAGCTCTCGCAAAAAGACAACTTCAGAAGAAATCATCTCATCATTCTATTGAGATTTCATAACAGCTAATTTTTTTGCTGTTCCTGACAAAACTATTCAAAATGAAATTCACTTGATGAGAGAAGTACAGGAAAGTAAAGTAGCAGTAGACGCTGCAAAAAATACTGTAGAAAGTTAGTTACAGTAAACAAAGCTGTTCATTAATATAGAATCATAGAATAGTAGAATGGGTTGAGTTAGAAGGGACCTAAAAATTATCTAGTTCCAAACCCCTGCCATGGAAGGAACATCTTCTACTAGACCAGACTGCTCAGGGCCCCATCCTATAGCAAGAATTCTTCTAATTTTAAAGAGACTTTATTGTGTTTAAACTTGGAATCAGTTGCTCAAAACTGACATGGATTAGGAATTACAATGCAAGCCATAATGGAAATAACAGAGCATTGAAGAAGATCTTTACTACTGTGGGGAAAAAAAACACAACCTGTTTCTTTAGCCTGAAAAATATATTTTGCTACATTGCATGTTAATATTTACTTTTTCTGTTAAAATATATTTTAAAAAGACATTTAACCACAAGGTTTTTTTATCAACATAAAGTTGTTGAGATATGAAATAATGCTCAAAAGCTGTTAAAAGAAAACCTTATGGTTGTCAGAGAAACCGGAAGGTTAGAGAAGAATGTCAGGAGGAGGAAGATAATAGAAACAGACTCCCCAAAATAGAGAAACATATATAGTAAATACTAGGAAACATAAAAACCATCATCATTATCAACGTGTGTGATGTAACTCCGCTGAACAGCTGCTAGTAGGCTTTAATGCCATGTCAGTGACATTAACACTGCTTATGATTTTCTTTTATGTTTCTGGCACATCCCCACAATCATGTGCATTTATAAAAACTTACCAGAGAAGATGGCAAGACATCTGCCCACAGGGACTGGACTGGCACGAATCCAATCAGTCTCTTCCCTGCAGTTGAAATTCGTCATTTCGGGATCCAAAGGTGGTTTTGAGTGGTCACATTTTCTATTTTTATTCCCTGACTTATTACAGGATATGAATGTCAATAATAGATAAGCACATCGCAAACAGACTCAGCAAGTTCTGCCTTTTCTTCCCCTGGAGAGCCACTGCTCAAGCAATATCTCAGCACTAGGGTGACAGTTCTCCCTGGAGGGGGACAAGAGACAAATCCCTTCCACTCCACAAGCCCCCTGGCCTGCACCATCTGATGAATTTATAGTCTCCAATACGGTTAGGTGTGTATAATGCAATGTATTGCTGAAGACCAGTTACTGTATTTTATAGCTGACATTACAGGGGATATTTTTTCCTACAAAATAAAACAATATTTGTTTCTTCAAAGGAAAATGTGTTGTCTGTAGCTATCAGCAGGCAACAGTTGCTGCTGGCTAGAGCTAAAGGAGAAAAAAGAGGTGGATTTTGCTTCAGCAATATTGGGAAGAATAATTTATCATTCACGATGCTTTTCCAGGATCGACGAGCCCATTTGAAAGTCAGTACAGGGTAACTGCTCTTTTGTACTGTATTAAATAATTGCATTAAAAATAAGGCTTACAGACAATATCCTGACATGTCCAGCGCTGCAACAGAATCTGGACTCCTACATATGTGACGCTGTGTGAGAGGGTGGGAGGTGCCTACCCTCTTGAGGGTCTGTAGCTGTTTACTATCAGGATCTGATGCCGTAATTTCCAAGCCCTTTACAGAAATTAATCAGTCCAGTCACACAGTATGCCACTTGGGTAAAAAATGAACATGGGCTTGAGGGATTTGGGGTTTCCTTTGATTTTGGCCCTGTTTCAAAGCTTGGGAAAGCACTGATGGGTCATTTTGTGGATTGTTCCCTGGAAGATAGAGCTACTTTGAGGCATTAAAGGCAAAAATAATGTTCTGAAAAATACTCGGTATCAAATCCAGTGCTTCAGGTCTGTACCAGAGCAAAGAAACAGCACCAGCAATATCTGCCCCAAGAGGCCTCCACTGGACTTGTCTGGGGCACAGGACTTACCCTTCCCAGAGGGGCTACAGATGAGCTTCTTCTGCCCTACAAATCCATTTTTAACTGCTTCTCCAGTTCGTTGAGGGCTTAGGGAGATAAAATTTTCTTTTGAGAAGATGTACTGTATGCATATAGTAGACCAGTTAGCACTGCATATCAGGTCAGATGTTGGCTCTTGCAAAGAAAATCACATATAATACTGTCCTGTCATACTGAGACTTCCTGCCTGTTTTTTTCTTTGGTTTTGCTTTAAAGCTAAAGTAAAGGACACCTGGGGTGCAGGAACACATCTGCGAAGAAAGAGCAATTTCTTTCTAGTTCCAGGAGTCAGGATATTAGAAATTATTTTCTTCCATGGTTTACATTTTTGCTAGGAAAGTAATGCTACAGAGAAGATCAAGGAAGAGCTGTGAATAAGCAGGTAGAAACATCCAAAGGCTGTCCTGGTAGAAAGCCTTGATATTACTACAGCTTCTACAACAACATTTAAAAGGCCTGTGAATGATCAGCAGATGGGTGAGGTGACTTGTAAGGATGCAGAGATCTTATACATGCTTTGCATGAAATAGCAGGTACTATTTGCATTTTGCACCAATACAGTACAGTTATTGGCCTTTCTACCACGGTGAGCCTGTACCAGACTTGCTGAAGGTGCATGTGCCTCCAGCTCAGGGACCTACAGTCCTTTGGCTGGTGTAGGACAGGTGGTAAGCAGCTCTTGGTAAGACCCAGATGTGATCTTTGAAAGCATCAAAGGACACTGAGAGCATGGTATGCCCAAACCATGTGAGGGACAGGGTCTGGGATCTGCCACCTCTGGAGCAGTGTGTGACAGAGCAAGGACCTGGATGACATCTACTGGGTCACTGTGTACAGCTAATCTCCAGGCATCCCAAGTAGACCCACATGTCTACAGGTGAGGAAGGCAGCATGGTTTGGGAAATAGCCTGCCTTTCAGAGAAACACTCAGCACTTGGGCAGCCCATCAGCCTCTCCATGAGCTCCTGTATCTCTTGCTGCTCACAGCTCCTTTCTCCCAGGCATCAGCTGTAATGAAGATGGGATGGTCTACGACTTTATGACAGTTCCATTTATTTCTACTATTTTCACATAAACCCAAGCAAAGAGCAGCAGTTGCTTCCTCTGCAGCTTGATGAATGTCAGCATTAATTAAAATTGTTTGGAGTAGGGTCGGGCTTTTTTCCTCTCTCTGCACAGGGCTGGCAGGGAGGAGAAGCCTGATGGGCAGGCGCAGATGCTGAACTGTTGACTGGGAATGTCATCACTGAGAATGAGGCAAAGAAGCGGCAACCGGTCTCTGACAAAGTGGGTTGGAAATAGTGGAAGCATTTTGTCACTTGCACCACACTGCCACTCAGTGCAATGTGCAGGAGGTTGTGTGGGTATGGGTCTTGAACTTAATCCTTTGCTCCCCCAGCTGGGAAGTCTGCAAAGGCAGCTGTTCGGCCCATATGGAGGGGATGGTGCTCCCCCACCACCACTATCTAATGATGCTTTCCCGACTGACACTCCAGAGAGAGCCCTTGATTCAGGAGGAAGGTCAGTACAACACAATGCCTTTGGGGATGCAGGGGGGAAAGACAGGGGATGCCTCGCTCACTAAACCTGCCTGGGGATCACATATTTATATGCACTCTTTTCTGACACTGCCCCCACCAAGACATTCATAAACCCATCTTCTGTAAGCCTTGGGGGTGCTCAAACAGCAACCAAAATTATGCTTCAGTGGTCATGGATGTGCCTGTTTCCAACTCTGTCAGGTCTGAATGCAGCCAAGGCACCACTCTGATGGCCGCAGTGCTGGCATCCTTATTTCTGCTACCACTATGTGCTCAGAGGAGGCCATTACTGTCTGCTACACCTGATTTTCATACACAATTATGAAATAATTTTCTTTTTTCTTCACAATCTTTACCCAAAACAAAGGACAGAAATGCAAATAGACCCATAGGAAGTAAATGCACTTGCACTTCTGACTTGGACTGAAACATGTACTCCACAGTCACGGGCACATCAACAACCTCCCCAGAGTGTTTCCCTTTGGGGGCAAGTAAACAGCTTGGCTTGCAGAGCAGGACCAGTCCCTCCTTTGCAAAATGTCATCAAGAAAAAGGTGAATGGTTTTACACACACTTTTCATAAAGTCCTGAATCATTCTCTGAGAAACTGAAGCAGAAAGAGAGACAAGAGACTAGGAAAGGCAATAACCTCTCCAGATCAAAGGATAGATCACAAGGAATAAAGAGCTGAAAAGCTTTTGAAAGTGCAAAATAAGGTTTTTGTAAAACTGGGTTTATTAGACACACATGGAGACATAGGCTTGATTTACAAAAACACTCAGTGATAAAGAAAATAGACTTCCCCTTGGCATCTGTAAAAATCTCACTTACAAACACAGGTGTGGAAATGAGATTAAGTGAATCTCACTATTGTGAATGATTGCAGATGAAACTCAGTTTCTTTCTGTACTGAGATTTTTTCTGTTTCTTTTTCAGATTTCTGGTACCGCCGGCTGGTTCTTCTTACTGCTGTCTCCTGCAGCTACACTTTGTGTCAGGTACAAGCCCTGGTTCCCTTGCTCTTGTTTGAACTTACTGCAATCCTTTCATTTGTTTGTATTGAGCATTATATTTGTTTCCACTGCTGGTCTGCACGAAGTGTGTTTCATCCAGAAAGATACTGACTTGATTTCTAAAAGCCTTATTTCTGAGCAGATATCTGTCACACCAAGGGTAGTAGTCTAAAAAAATCCTAAGTAGAAGTGTCTTTTAACAACATAAAAAATAACAATCAAGTCTCTCCCACTTGTACTCCTGGTCTAACCTTGCAGTGGGTTAGGATTTCTGTCTGTATGCACGAAAGAAACCTGTTTCTGTAAATTTCTTTTTAATAAAGATGTGTTACCTCTGATAAATATATATTGTCTGGGTCAAATGAATCTGATTGTGAAAATATATTGAACAACAGTATTGGTAGGATTTAATTCCATCTCTTGAAAAAGAAAAAAATTAAAGAACACCAAAACTCAAACTGTGGCTATTGAATGCTGGTTTGAATTAAATTCTATTTGTTTTAATAAAAATGTAGTGGCCTGAGTGTACATATATTTGTTTCAGTGGCAGTGCATTGGATCTGATAAAACTATATTGGCTTCACTGCTTATGTCTCCTTTTCAGAGAAAATGGATTGAATGGAAAAATGAAACAGGCATGAATCAGCCAGCCGCGAGGTATCTGCTCAACTCTGGCACCCAAATAAAGTGGTAAAAAACCCCAACCGTATTACTAAACATTGCTTTTAAATTTAAATAGGCTTTAAGTTCAAGGCTGCACAAGGGGTTTAATTGCTTTTGTAAGAGAGAGGTTTTCAGAACCAGACTTGGCTGTGGAGGGTCAGCATATCTGCTCATGGCTGCAGAAGCAGAAACCTAAGCTGGCTCTGGCTCTCTATTCCACTGGCCTAAGCCAGGCTGTCTCTCAATAGAATGATCACCACATATCTGCAGTCATGCAGATCAAGTGTCAGCGGCCTCAGTGCAAGGGCATCTCTACCCAAACGTGCAGGCACACGCAGCACGGGTGTAAATCACATCCACGTCGGGTGCGAGCTGCCAGGGGATGGCATTCCCGCAGGGGCCTGGCTGCCCCAAGGGTTTTAAACACGCTTCACCAGGATCAGTCACTTCTGTCACTATACTCCTATACTCATCTACTTTTGCACCAGACTTCACAAATGTCTGTTTTCTATGCAGCGGCATTACCCATACACATGACTACAGGAAGGAAAGCCACCAGTTGCCAGTGAGGGGCTGATCGGAATCTCGCTCACAGTGGCTTTTCAGAGTGGTATGAGGTACTTTCTGCTAAATGGGAGTAAGGACATGCTCAGCAGAGTCTTAAGGAAGTTAAAGTGTGATTTAACCACGTGTTTTACATTTGCAATCTACACTGTCCCCGTTTCTTAATGAGGCCTGAGGTGGTCAGCTCTGCAGCTAGCTGATGCCTTTGTTGAACACAGGAACTCAGGTCACCACACTCTTGCATGAATTCATTTGCAAAATCATTTTCACTCCTGTATCAATGCTCCTAAAAATGTCACCAAGTGCCTTTTCTAAATCCCTTAAATTGAATTAAAAAAAGAATATGCATTCCTGTCCTTTCCCAAGTGCCACCTTTACAGCCGGGGCAACTGGGAAAGAGCTCGCCCAATGCCTCTGAGGTTAGAAAGGGCACTTTACTCTCAGCATGGCAAGCACCATCTGGATATTTGCTAAGGGGTGAAATGGATTCTGTTGGCTGGTCGGCTTCTCACATTCCTTAAATCGCTGCAATCTGACAACCCAACCTGAGTAATGCTTTGTTTGATGCCGTGCTTCCTTTTAGGAGACTGGAATCAGGTTGTGTGAATCCAAATCTGCAAGTTATTCCTTCATGAGTAAACATGATCTGCATCCACTTGTTTACAGTTTATGTTGAAGTGGATGCCCCTGGGATTGCAGGAGCCAATCTAAGTGAGGAGATTTGGCCTCAGCAGTAGTTTAACTGTGGGAGAGGAGATGGCTGCAGGCTTCTCCAGCCTTGGCTCCTCAGAAGACTGTGAGTGAAGAAATAATTCGAAGAACAGTGAAACACCTCTTAATGAAGCAATGTTCAGGTGAAAATCCAGCTGAGGAGTGGGTTTGAGAGTACTGCACTGAGCATCACTGACAAAATCCCCGTGACCTTGTGGAGGTGGAATCTATGTTATACTCTATGCTGCCAGTTTAGACACCCCAGGAACTAACTGCCTCCTGAGCCTAGGGTGGCTGAACCAGATTTGTGATAGCTGTGAGGCATTCACCACATGATGGTGGTGAAGGTGGCAGCATCTAGATAAGTGATTTGTGAGCACTGGGGAAGATCAGCATATACCAGTAGTAAAAAGGCAGTGGACTTCACAGTGATATTCACTGAGATGCTTCCTGCACTGGGCTGTGCCAAAATGCAGATACCTGTGAGGGGCAGAGAGAGGAATTCGTGTTTCTTTAGGAATTTGGGAAATTCTTGCAGGAGCCTACCCAGGAGAGATGGACCCTACCAAAATCAAACTAGACCAAGCAGTTGGTACTTACAGTACAAAGGGTTAAAGGAGAGTTTCTATCTAGAAGCTGGCATAAATCTAGGTGCAGAGGAGTGCGCAGTTTGAGGTGACATCACCTCCAGGGGTGAAAACATACATTCTGTGTCAGAAGGGGATTGGATAAATTAAGGGAGGCAAAATCCCACCCAGGCCATTAAATTCTATGGTCCAGTTCCTCCCAGCTGCTGGAAGCTGGAGGTGCAAGTGGGGGGTTTATCCAAAGTGCCAGGTCACATGGCAGAGATGGGTCTTGATGGCCTCTTTCTTGGTTCATGATCCCCATAACAGACAGGGTGACGGAGATAGTGAAGGAGAGATCTTCACACTGCCTGCCCACCTCAAGATCACCTGCCTGCCCCCCATGTCCCCCACAGTCCATCTCTGCCCCTTCTTGCCTGCCATCCTGCTCCCCTACAGCAACCGTGCAGTGCCATCCCCACATCCCAGCCTCCTCTGGCAAATCCTCCACCCTGCAATGAGCAACCACAGACAGATTTTCTGCCAACATTGCAGGCATCTGAGCAGCATTTCTGCTTTGATTATCCCCTGCCCAGGCATGTGGGCAATGCCTTGTTTGAGTCCTAAATATGTTTCACTTAAGCCACGATGATGGCATATTAAAGTGCTGTAATCTTTGTTAGGTCTCTCTTTACATTGCTGTAATTACCATAATAAGCTTTTTTAACTGTCTCTTTTATAAGTAGCAGCAACATAAAAATATCTCAGCATGTTTTCCGTTAATGAGCTACAACTTCTGTGTAATCTTCCCTGCACTTTCTTCAGTGTCTCTGTTTGTGGTGGATGCATCGTTGTTTTCATCTCTCCTTGATCATGGTGCTACTTCATCCCTGAGCTACCAAGCTGGTGCTAGGACCCTCTGACAGGCTTTGTCCAGGTTGCCCCCATTTGGAAAATGCAGTGGTGGTGATCCTGAGTGAAGCCAGCATGGAACATAAAAGCATTCCCTCTGCTTGGCCTTTCCACCAGCAGCAAAGCTTTTGGGAAGCCTCAGGGAGCAGGGTGATTTTGCCTGTGGCTGTCATGACCAGCTAAGCCAAGGGAGGAAACATTCACCACCATGGCTGGGGGGCCCTGCCAGGGTGTGGATCACATCGCCTGGACACTGAAGATGCTGCAGTGAATGAGTTACCATCACCCCTGTCTTGTGTCCATTTAAGGACACCAGGGGCAACAATGATGACAAAAGGGATTGATACCCAAATGCCAAGACATAAGTTCAGTGCCGTGGCTGGTAACTGATACAAGTGACTGCAGATGAGCCGTGAAGCAGAAAGGGTTTTGACTTTAGCAGCACAGAGATTTGAGGGACAGCTGCGGAGAGCTTTCTCTGTCATTGCTGCTGGCAGAAAGCACTAACGCAGTCAGGCAGTGCCTCTGCTCCAGCCATCCGTTCACTTCTCTGCCGCCCAGCTCTATCAGTCCGGTCTCGAGGAGCATCTTTGCCTCTCAGCCCTCACCCCCAGAATGCTGCTGTGGGAGAGCCAATGCATGAGCGTGGAATACGCTCCAAAAAGCCTCAGTCAATTACGCCACAGTAATATCACATCAGCAAACTCACAGTTTGACTGCTGACGGCAGATGGACAAACACTTGTCGGTTATCTGGTGCTGAGCGAGAGGCAGATTTATTTCCAGAGCTTGCAACTCTCATTTCCCCCAGCTGAAGCTGCAAGGCAGAGTGTGCATCTGTGATTTACTCTTTTTTTTCAGGCAGAACTGTGTTGAAGTGATGTCTGTCACCAAAAGCAATGGGATTTTTGGCGTGTTTCTAGGAGGAAAGCTGGAAGGAGAGTGGAAGGCATCTCTGCTTTCAGTAGCACTGGAAGTTGCTTGAATTCACACAAGAATGAACTGAATTTCCAAATCGCAGCCATATCCTGTGTGCACTGACAGCTGGCTTAACAGCAAAGGATTGCAGAACCCCATAAAGCAGGGCAAAAAGCACAGGGTATCTGCGTTGGGGTGGTATTAATGTGCACTCTAAAAATAAAGTGAATTGCTACTTAGGAGCTGGCCAAGGGTCCGCTTTGCTCTGTTCCCAGTCCTGGCCATCAGCAACACCAATTGTTTCAAGGGAATGGAAGGAAACCCCTCAGGAAAAAGTCTCTTGAGTAAGGCCGAGTTAAAGCCGGAAGGTAAAGCACATGCGCTACAGAAGTAACTGCTCTTGCTACAGAAACAAGCATCATATACTTTCTGCAAACATTCCTCCAGTGAGACATCAATGCAGCGCAACTGCGAGCAGGCAGGACCTAACAGGGACTGAAATACATTCTGAGGCGTGAGATTTACCGAAACCTGTAAAGCAGCAGCTGCAAGAACCTCACTTACCAACCGCTCACCAAGGCTCTTGTATTCATCACAAATATCCTTGCTGTAGGAAAAGATGTACAATGTGCAAATGTCCATAAAAGGCATTAATACCACTGCCAAGGGCTATTTCCTTTTCAAAAAGGCACTCTGAGACTTTATACTTTACCAAGGTTTTTTTTAAGGGCTGGGTAATATTTATTAGAATCTGGTCCTGAACTCAACTGCTAATTTTAGCTCCTTCATCTTCAAAGCTGTCCGTGGAGGGCTATTAGTGCCTTCTGACTGGACAACACTCTTGATAGAAAAAGCAGTGAAAAATACACACTAAAAAGACATCAATTTTCCGAACAGTTTTCTCTGTTCATTTTTTTGTGGGATCCAGCTTAGAATAACAGAAATAATTTCATTTGGAGCAGGTCGAGTGTTTTGAGATGCCACATTTTTTCCTCCCCCTGAAAAAGATAACACAAGCAAAGCACAAGGGAAACAGCACTGTGCTTATTGCAAGGAAATCTGTTTATGCGTGATTTGAAATCAGAGCAGAGTTTCACTTCATTCTGTCTTGCGTTGTTGTGTTTCATATTTCATGCTTTGGTTAACACTTATTTAGTCTATTCCTAGAGGCTGTGACAGGTTGTCCTGAAAGTTTTTAGACTTGCTGAGCATACGGTCTCCACAGACCATGTCAAAATGAAAGAAAGAAGGAATTCATTCATTTTTATGCCAAAAAAAAATCATTTTAATGTTTTAAAGAACCAGCCTTTCTTCCTGACATTGTAACATGAAACACGTAAGTCATCAACACATAAGTCATCAATAGCTCTGAAGAAAACAAAGCAATTTCGGATGGAATTCCCTTTCTATAATTCAAAGAAATATAAGTGAAAGATTTGGTTCTCCTCCTGAATTCAGGGGAAATAAAAAATATAGAGTGTTAAATTTTTGCCCAATAATTCCCTTTTTCAGCTATTACAACTTTAGCCAGTTTCAGGGGCTCTATCTTTTTTTTTTTTTCCTTCTTCCTAGTCACATCTCTGTGGGGAAGGAAGATATGACCAACATGTAAGGGTCAGTCCTGTGCTTGTCAGCTTGTGCTTTGCCTTCATCATATGCTGACCAGGTCCAATTATACTGAAAACATTTTAAGAACATGATAACACCTTTGGGACCAAAAGTGCATAGAGGATCCTTTAAGAAGAGAAGGTGATAGGTGGAGGTGATTGCATTTGACTGGGACTGCAAAATTCTGCCTGTATCTCCTCCTGTTTTCCCAAGCCACAGGAAAATGCTCACGGATTCCAATGAGCACTCAGCTTTGCCATGTGGGCATGACAAAGGGTGCTACGTTCATTTTGGTGCAAAATCTCTGCTTCTCCCCAGCTTAGTGCTGGAGCAGTCGGTGCAGCTCCAGGTCCTGCATGAGCCGGGGTGGTTTTAATGCACCTTTTCTACCCAGCTGAGACCCTCAACACCACCTCAAGGTTATTCATCAGGGTCTGACAGCTGGGCATCAGCTGGGCTGACTCAGACCCTAATTGTGTCTCTTGTGCTGGTGGCTGATAGGAAGAGGGCAGAGGGATGCGCTGGGGGCTCCCCTGGGCTCCTGGCTCCCTGCTGGTTGGGGATATTTTGCCTCCCAATCCTGGGAAGCAGCATCAGTGCCAAGCACATCCTCACTGTTTCCCAGCCCCTTTGTGAATCTGCCTCTAAAACGCACAGCAGAGGGGTCCTTTAAAAATCGTGAGACAGAGAGACTCTGCAGCAGCCATTTGATTTCTAGGCTAATTAAAGTTGCACACAGAAACATGCTCATACACACACACCTGCTAACTACCAGGCAGGCAGTGCAGCACTGCATTTTCATTATTATCTCTGCCCGCCACCCCATCCCTGTGTTTGATTCCCAAGGAAAGGCAAATACCCAGTTCACTTTTCCCAGAGCCTACTTAAAGGCTCAGGAAACGCTTTACCAGACAGGCACTGCTCAATGCCTAATGATGTCTTCAATCTTGCTTTATAGATGCAGCTGCAAAGGAATGGGATTTTTTTCCTTTCCTGACTGAATCCCTGTGCTCTTCGGATTTCAGGTGTAGCCCCTGCATCTATTTGGTCATCCTGTATGTTGCAAGTGGTGTGTTTATTGTGGTTAAAAAAACAAGGAGTGGGGTGAAGGCTGGCATTTCTTATACTGGGGAGCACTGCCTCTCACCTGAGCTGACACCAAGCACACTCATCCCCAGTCTCTCCTGCTTCCCTTTGCCATTGAGGAAATTCAATCCACTGCCATGTCATTGTTACAATAATCTCCGGCTGCTGGACACGAGTCTGAGTATGACAGTCACACAAAACCAATGTCACTCTCATCTCAGGCAGGCTGTGCTTCAGCGGTACATCTTCATTCCCCACGGCTGCCACGCTGACTTCCAGCCGTCATTCCTCTTTGCCTCAATTTGGGGCCGAGCAGCAGGAGGAAGAGAAGCTGGCCGAGGAACTCCTTCCTGTTATGGCTTTTCTAGACCTGTCTTTTGTTTCTTTCTACCCCAGAACAAAGATCTTCACTTTTGTTGGTGGGTACGGACTCATTCTGTGCTCCGACCTCAGCTGCGTGTTCAGTGTGGGGTCTGAAAATTTCCATTGCCACATCTTTTCCAACCCATACATGCTTCTGAGATCTTTTTTCTTTTATTTTCAGGCTCTTTCCAGTCTTTCTATTTATTGCTCTTCGTTCTTCCAAGGAAGCTAATATTTCCACAGTCTATTTTTTTAACAAAGCAGCTCTCATGCATCTTTCAGTACTGTTTCTCATGCACGGTGCATCACCCCTGAATTTTCCACAAGGCCTTGGTTTCTTCCTGTCCCTCCTCAGCTTTTATCAAGGTTTGTTCTATTAGTGGTTCAGAAAAGTGACAATTGGGAAAAATTAAATTTATCTTAAAATATAGGTTCATGCTGTGCTTTGTTTCTTTTTTTTTTTTTTTTTCCTCTGCCTTTTATATGTTGGATGCACTGTTGGTTTATGAACTCTTCTAAATAGCAGTTATGGGGGTTTTTAGACATGCAGAGAATAATTCAGGGTAATTCAGCCCAACATCACAGTTCTTCCTCCCAGCTGAGGTCTCCTTCAGTGAGCACTGCCAAGGGGAAGAGATGCTCATTAAGAGCCTCTCGGCTGCCAGTCAGCCGGTCAGAGGCAGCCGGCCCCCTTTATGCTGGGAGGAAATGGCTCATGGAGGAGTCTCGCTGCTGACGTCTCAGAGATCACAGCTGGGACCCTGTGGTCTGCTGGGTCTGGTTGTGGGGGTGTGAATGTTTCATGTCCTTGCCCTCGAGGCGATGCAATTGAGACTGTGCTGCCCCAGAGGCTGGCAGAACCGTGGTGGTGGGGATATTCGCCCGGCAATACCATTGTACCAGGCAGGTTTGGGGCATCATGAGATGGGGCTTTTTCTGGGACTCTGCACAGCTCTCTTGTGTTAATTTGGTGCTTTCCTCTCACCTAAGATCAGGGCTGAGAAATGCCTGTAAAAATCAAGAGCGAAAGGAGAAGAAGTTATTCCTGTGGGTTTCAGAGGCAACTGCCACTGGAACAGCGAGCACCATTGTCATCCTGACAGAAATGAGACCGTCATTTGTGATTTCAGACAAAACTGGCGCTGTGCAGTTTTTACCTCTGCTGATCACATCCTATCCACACTTTTGATCCTCTAGAAGGGTATTTGTCAATCCATGGGGCAGAGCCCACAGACTTGGGAAAATGGCTGTGAAACCACCAGGATTTCAAACACAAAACCAAACTGCACACATACACCTCACCCCTCATATGCTCATACTAGTAAAGAAGATGAATGAAAACAGTAACCAAGCTTCCCAAGTTTTGCCTAATTTGTGTTGGATTTTACAGTAAAGCAATTATGGAAATGTTGTCTGAGCTGGTCATTTCTCGGAAAGGCTATGTAGCTCTCTAGTTAAAGCCCACTTTAACTGAGAAACCCTGCTCTAAAACTCCATTCTCTGCTCAAATTTGCATGAAGATATTCACTGATTATATCTGACTATGTAAGCTGAAGGAAGCACAGTAGTGTGAATAGCAGCAAACAGCCTTTAAGAGCTAGGGTCCCATTAAGTCCTCGCTAGCTGATGCTGACTTCTGTTTCAATCATCTCTCACATCCAGGGGCCGAGAGAAGGATTATGTTAAGTGGACTAGTGCTGCTGGTGGTTTGAAAATGGATTCCCTATGCCCAGACTCCCCAGCTCTTTTCTGTTTGCTTTCTGCAGACATTAGAGCAATGGAGCTTGGCTTGCATGAATGCCCATGGAAAGTCCATTTGAAGTTTGCACGCTTGAATACTGCCGTATAGCAGAAGTGCTGGGCTGAGATGACAAAGCTCTACCAGAACCTCAACCTTAAACTTGCCTAATGAGGGACAAAAATTCTTCATCCACCACTGCTGTGACCATTTCTTTGCATTCTGTGCTCTGCAATTAGGACATTTAAAAGGGACACTGCTTAATACAGAGGGGGTCCCAGCTTGCAGTTTTTCTAGAGCCTAGGCATGCAGGCAAGTGAATGAGGTTTTGACTGTGCCATTGGCAACCCAGCCTGGGGATCCAGGTGCTGTTATTTCAAGTGAATGTAATAAAAAGAAGATTTCATTTCAGCTTTGCACATAGACAGCAGAGATTGCAATACAACTGCTTTTCCAGGGCTAAAGCAGGATAAAATTTATATTATCAACCTGAAGCTCTTCTCCTGATCACAAAATTTGCATTCCTGCAGATGGAGGAAAAAAACAACCCCATGTAACACCACTCATGATGAACTCAGCCCTCTTTTGAACAGGCAGGTTGAAATACTTGTAGCAGACCCTTCACAGTCTATCTGACCTGATAGGAAAGAAGAAAGATAATAAATTGGATAAGTAAATTTGAATTACAAATAAATTAGAGGAAGCCACAATCAAGGTACTGACGTTCAGTAAGTGAAAAAAGAAAGGTGCTGGTAAATTATCTACTGGAAATTATTTACTCAGCTCTGCTATGAAGAGCTCTCAGATGGGGCAGACAGAAGCAGGTATTTTGTTTGGTGGTTCAGGCTTCTGGTCCTGGGAATCAATCTCTGACCATTGAAAAAAACACTGCTGCCTTTTCAAGTGTAATTTATTCACTAAGATGCTTTTTTTTCAGGATGCTGCAGAGATTCTTGATTTTCATTTGTCTTTGTCTGGAAATGTGAAATAAGTTTGCCATATTGTCCATTTCATGCTAATTTCTCAATATATTCACATATTCATTTTGGATATGGGATTTATGAAGGACTCTGCTGACTTTCAGACACTGCTGTTAAAAATGGAGATAAACCTGCTGAAGATAATTTAACTCTATTTCTGTATAGCAGGTAATATTAAAACTAATGGCATATGAGAGGAGCTGGGGGTTTCTATTCACTTTGAGTGCTTGTAGCGTTTCTGAAGAGCAGTGGTCCTTGGACAGATAGTGGGCACTCCTGGCTCCGATACTGTGTTGCCAACACACTCAAATTCTGCTTTAGGTGTTGGAAGAGGTCCTGCCATTCTGGGGCAAACCATGCTGCTTTCAAGCTCTTCAAACAGGGTACAGTGTTGTGGTGCAGGGGTCAGGCACAACATAAAGCCTGGGAGTAGAATAACACCATCATAAAGGTACTCCCTGGGATACAGATGCAGGCAAAACAGCATGTTTTAAACCTTCTGTATCTTTATCTTCCAATTTTATGTATACTTTGGGTTGACACTGGGTTATTTTTAGGTCATTTCAGGAATGCATATTTCTGCAAGAGCTATTTCTGGGATCTCTGCCAAATTGGGAATTATAGTAACCTATACATTGCCCACAGTGACGTACACCAAACAGCCATTGCCATTTTCTTCTTTGCTACAGCCCCAGGGAAGAAAACACATCTGTCTGTAGGAAAAAGGAGTGTAAAATAAATGCCCATGCAAGGCCCTGGAAGAACAAGGCACACATCCCTGCTGGAATTAGTACATGCGTACCCATCACCCAGCCAGGTTCTCCCCGTGCAAGTGTCAATGCACTGGGAGCAGCAGGAGTGCTTTGGAGGTGGTAGGGAAGGACAAGGGGGTAAAATGTTGGGGTACGTCCTCTACTGCATCTTCAGAGCTGTCCTGCTCTGTGCTTTAGTGTGGTGGACAAAGCAGACAAGAGTTATTCATGTACAGGGCCTCATGGAGCTCACTGGTAAAGCAGGCCCTGCAAACAACTGCCGTAACTCCAGATGTTGTGGCTTGCAGGGTTTGGAAATTCCTTGTGTTAGAAATGTTGGCCTGGGTTTGAGGTACTGGAATTTCATCTGGGAACATCTTTCCATTCATCAAAAATGCATCATGAGCCTATCAGCAAATCTGTGTTTCACTGGGTTTGGATTCACTTGCGAGGGCTTGATGCAGCTGGAAAATACAATGTGGAAACAGATCCCAAGACTGCTGGGGCAGGGCAGAAGCCTGGCCCTGCACACAGAAATGAATAGAGCCTCTTGCAGTTGATTTGCATTTTTTCAGGGCTTGAACTGTTCTGCACTTGGTGTGGTGGGGCACAGTGTTTTACTACGTGGCCAAAACTACAAAGCACGGTTGCTTCTCTTTCTTAATCACTGGTAATGCTCTAGACCTAACAAAGAGTAACTAAATCCCTTTTTGCAGCACCATCTTTTCCTGGTTTGGGTGTCAGGATTTTGCTGTATGGAACCTGATCATGTCTGCAAGCCATGATCCCATCAACATTACAGGGAGAATTTTTTTAGGGTAACATTACCTTTCTCTGTCACCAAAGTATGGATCAGCTAAATTCTGCTGTACATAGGGGGCCAATTTTCCATTAAAAAAGAAGTCAATAGAGAAAAATAATTTAAATGCTAAATTAACCCCCCACTAAAAGCAGTGTTTCAGCCCAATGCCTCCTCGACATCCAGAACAAATTTTGCTGAGAGAGTTTTTATAAGGAATCTCTGTCAAAGTTGATCTATTATCTGATAGATAAGTAATGGGCTTCATCAGTCATTTTTATCCGTGGGAAGGGGGCAAAGGGGGGAAGAAGGAAGTGAGTCTGTTGGAAGGCTGTCCATTGGAAGCATTTCCCAGACAGTGAGATTGCATGTCTGCATGCAGACTTGAAAAGACACAGATCATCAGATACCAGCTCATGCCTCTGAAAATGGGTCATAAACATTAGAGGAAAGGATACAAGGACAAAGAGAGTATCAGAGGTTTAAAATACAGAGGTTATTTAAGTGTGTATATGTATGTGTATGTGTGTGTCTGCATATGTGATAAACAAGCAGGATAAAGAACTTTAATCTGTCAAACAATGATATTGATTTAAAGACTTATTTGTAACAATATTGCTCGACACTCCTCTGCCTTCCTCCTTGAAGCTGTGCTGGGAGCTATATTAAAATACACTCTACAGTAGCTTCTAAAATACATGGGGGAGCTGAAAAGGCATGGAGCAGTGGGAGCTGTACCCAGATAATGTGTCCCTCCATAGCAGTAGCTTGACCTGTTCCCAGGTCCTGGAAGACAGCTGTCTGCTCCATGAGGTTGTCAGCATGCTCCTGACATGGGACAAAGAACTCTCCCTCAATCAGCTCATGGCATGGGTTATGAGTCAGCATGGGTCTGGGACAACAGGCAGTTTGGGTGCCATCACTCCTTTCTTAGATGACCTTGCTTAGGAGATGATACGTTTCAGCTCATGAGCATCACACATATGACGAGATGCCTTCCAAATGAAATCGCGTGATTTGCACTGTCATCCTTGCACACACCACCACCAGCTTCAAGATAAAAAATGATCAATAAAAGCATCTTAGTGGCATACGCATGTTTTTGGCTGCTGCTCCCTCCTCTCCTCATCTCACACTTGGAGAAGTGTTTAAACCAGTAGCTGGCTTTGGTAGCACTCCTTTGGGAAAACAAAGTGAAGTAACTGGAATTTAAGGAGCTGGTGAATTGTGGCAGCAGTGGATTTCTACAGGCTCTTTGAATATTACTGTCCATAACAGGGCTTTATTCCTTCTGTGACCCAGGGGCAGGAAATGGGAACCTGAGAAGAAAATAAGTCAGTTTGTTCATATTGCAGGAAGCCGGAAGCCAGGAGCCAACACAGGCAAATATCACATGCAAAGTCCTAACCCAGTGTGATGTATCAGAATCACATGATGCTCAGATCCCAGCAGAAACAAAGATGTGAGTCTGAATTAACTGAGAAAATAAGGAGCATTTCTGAGCCATTTGTTCAGTGCTGTCTTTATTAGAAATGTTTCTGCTCTCCTCCAAATTATATAAGCATGTGTCATGGCTGGAAGGTAAACAGTGCGCACTCAGTGCTCAGGCATCTTGTCTGTGGAGGGAAAGAGGAGCCCTGTGAAAGATCTCCCACATGCGCTGGGAATTTAGCCTTGAGCACCTGGGGTCTCAAAGGGAGAAATATTTTACATATTGGAGAGCGCATGGAGCCCATCAAACACATGTACAAACAGATTCCGCTATATACTTTCCTCTGAACAGACTGTAATATTAATAATAATCTGCAAAACCACTACATACTGTAGGCTGTAAGCTCAACCTCAGCTTCAGTTACTCGTCAGGCCTTTGCAGTCACAGAGGGACGTTCCACCAACAATTCCTTATTGTCTCAGTCCCTTTTCTCTGGTTGTGGCCTATTCCTCTCCAATGCCGCCATACGAAAAGAGCAAGAGATTTATTCCAGTTCTTGGGGCACTGAATTTTTCAGACATCTGATCCTCTCTTTCTGGAAAAGGGTACAGACACAGTGTGCTTTATTTCTGGAAAAGGGGAAACAGTGAAAAATTAGAAAGCAAAAAGTAGTTTTATTTGTGCTTTCATCCTCCCTCTCTCTCTGCAATCTTCAATGTAGGAAAGAAGTATTGGTCTCATGGGTTATGCCAGCACAACCCAGCTGAGCAATACCTAAAGAGAGCATCCATTGAAGACATGGAAGCCCCTGGCAGCCGTGGTTGAGGATCATCAGGCTGGGGAAGGAGTGTGCTCTGCCTCTGCATGAGACAACACCTGGGGGGAGCAGTAGCTCCTGTACAGTCTGCCAGCATTTGTATAAATACCATAAAGTTTTCTTGTCTCCTCCACTCCCAGGCCTTTCTCCCACCCTGCTGGCTACAGTGCAGCCCCCAGGCTGCTGGTTAGAGCATCAGTTTTCTGTAGTTTGTTCACCAGATGTGAAGAGATAGATGGCAAGTTGGCAGGCCGGTGAGGAGAGCCTGCAGTCCAGACTCCATGAGGTGACCACAGAGGGACTCTAGAGTGTCTCCTTCTCTCCTGCCAGGTGAATGTGACAGTCCTCAGACTCAGCAGGACCATTGTGAAGCTGCAATACATGGGATCCAGGATTAATACCTTCTTAAGCAAACTGCTTATCACATTGCAAGTGATATTTTCCTAGCAGATGGGCTTAAGCACTACTTTTAAAGCTACTGTAACAGTGAGTGACATAGGGAGGTTACAGAGTGAAAGAAGAGCTTCAGACTATTATTATGATTTTTATTGCTGAGTGCAGTTGTTCTAGTTTCAAGAGGAAAGTCTGATGAAATTTATTGCTCTACTAATAATCTTCATCATATCCTTTTTTGCAGATCCCTCGTGTGTTTCTTTAAAACCCATGAGATTATCTGCTGCCTGTTAATAGAAAGCAGTTTATTTTGAAAGAGGATGAACTGATGGATTTGTGTTCCCATGAACTCTATGAGGAATCCAACAAACCAGATGCAGATGGATCAATACGGGCTGCTCTTTATTTATCACCCCTGTCTTCCTCACTTTATTTTTATGGCTATTAAAGATGCTATCATTGATATACCGTTTTTGACTGTCTCAATATCATGTATACACTGGACAATGCTGCCATTGATATTCACGTAAAATGCTGGGGTATTGAATGACCTAAGAAAGCAGTGCAGTCTGTCTTTCATCTCCACAGCACTAGATTTAGCCAAGGCTGGATCTCTGGTGAGTAACATTTCTGTTATGCTCCCAGAGGTGCAAGGGAAGTTTGATCTTTGCTCTGAGTATTTCTGCACTTTCAAGTGCTTGAATTTTCCTTTAGGTGGGACTTTAGCTGGCGAGTTCATGGGCTCTTTGCTTCATTAAAATCATTCCCTTTGGGCTTGTGATCACCATGTAACACAGCGGTGCTTGACTACAGCCCTTTGATGATGTGATTTCAATTGAAACTCACTAGTCTCTACAGATGAGGGGGAGTCATGCCCCAACATCAGTAAACAACTGATGGGCGCTGAGTCAATCTGGAGTTTGACATGGTTTATCCTTGCTTGCACTGGCTGACAGCATCGTGTCATATAGTTTGACTCTTGACAAGAGAATTAAACCTGGTTATGGAAGCATGGGTATCAGAGATGAGAGTGTCCATGCTGCAGTCCTGATTGCAAATGCTGGACAACATAGTCACCTTCAAGCTAGTTTTAAATGATCCACCCTGAGCTGGGTAGCAGTCTGGAGATGGGAAACCAAATTAAGCAATGACTAGACACCCCACTACTTGGGGATATTTACAGCCTGCCATGTAATTTCAGTTTCGGATCTGAAACTGGACTGAAATTGGACATGGAAAGCTTGATTTTTCCAGGCAAGTCAGATCAGCTCCTGTTAAAAGCAAAGCAAAGGAGAACAACACCCCTACATTTATTAAAAGCAGCTTCAGCAGCACTCCTGCAGCAAGATTTGCCTCAGATGTCAAAATGAGAGCGTGATGCTCTTGTAGGTCTGGCACCAGGTAAATAGTGCTGTGTAGTTGGGAAACTGGTCTATCTAGGCAGCCTGTATTGATTGAGGCAATCCTTGCAGATTTAATAAGAAGAAAATTAATCCCTTTGCCCAGCTAAATCTGGGTTAAACAGGTGCAAATCCAGGGCTAAAGCCTTACAATAGAAGGAAATATTATTCTAGCAACTCAATTTGTTAAAAACAAATGGTGTGGCATTTAAATTGGGGCATCTATCTCTAGCAACCCAGCACCTCTAATCAGTTTCTCACCTTTGCATTTGAATGCAGTGAAGGCAGAGGTACTGCATTTACAATTATAGCAGATGACTTCATCCCTCTGAAATGACTCTAAAAGATTAGAATTCATAGATTATTTATTAACTCTTAGTGAATGTATTTCCAGAATGGGAACAACATATTGCATCAATGTCTAGTTCCACAGTTTGACTATTTTAATTAAGAGGGAAATGTACACTGCTGTAAGGAATTCAGCCCACATACCGTTGTGCAAGGCTTTTCCCTCACGGTTTCCTTTTTAGTACAAAGCCTTTGTCCCTTTAAACTCAAGTTAATAACAGTAATCATAACACTGGAATCTTCCTGTGATAACTCATGGATAACAGTTCTAGCTAAAACAAGGCTCTTCAGCCAAGCCATCCAAAACAGGCAACCCAATTGACTCGTTTTGATCACAAGTGTCTCATTCGCAGGTTGGCAGAGAGATTTGTGGCAGAGTGGCACTGGCAGCCTAACCCAAACACTCCTGCTGCCTACAAAACAAAAAAGCTTCTCATGTAAGTTCATGACAGCAACTGCAACATATCCAGAATTGTTTTTCTTCTTTGCTGGATTTTGTAGCAAATCTCTCACCTACTAAAGCCTGCACTCAGCTCCTGGGTAGTAAAACAGCAAACCTTAGAAGAGGTAAAAAAATATGAGACAAGCAAAAATACTTTGTTCCAGACCTTCAAACCAGGTGCCAGTCCAGATGAAATATAAAGCTGTCCACAGCTAAGCAGACAGTTTTCCAAGGAAGGCTGAGAGGGATCAAGGATCAAGTGGATGAGGAGTCAGACTCATCCACTGAGGGAGGAATGCTGGCTCTTTCCAACAAAGCTGAGGAATGAGAAGGAGGTAAACACAGCCCTGGATGCCTGCAGTAGCTGATCAGCACACCGCTCAGCCACAGCCTGGGCTCTTCTGTGGGAAAAGGCGGGGATCAAAGTCGGGAGACAGAGGGAACTGCACTGTGATTTAGTTTGACAATGTGCTGTCCCAACAGAAAAAGAAAACAACATAATTTAGATGCTGTCAGGACAGAATGTCACCTTTAAAGAAATGGAGATCTAATTATCAAGATATCGTTTGGGAGACCTGGGATGGAATAACTCACAGACACAGTGAAGAATTAAATCCTTTCAAAGCCATATAAACATATTTTTCCTTTCACTTTAGTATGTTTTACAGCTAGGTTAAATGCATCAAACTTAATCACTGGGCGTTTAAAACTACACTAGATAATGCTTTTAGGCTTGTTGCAAAATGTTATTACATGCTACTACACTAAGGACTAATTTCACCTCAATGTTCTGTTTCATTAAGCAGCAAGACTTCTATGGTGTCATCCTTGAATGATAAGGCCTGTCTGCAAAATGCAGCAAGAATTTGCAGGATAACTCCTATACATTTTGGATAATTTGAACTAAGAACCAGAAAGAAGACCCATCAAGTTCATGTCAGGCTATTACAACAGGACTTGTTCTGTTAAATAACTGAGTTGCTTTTTTAAACTCTTGCACTTCACTTTTATAGTGTTGAACTCAAGAGCAGTGTATTACCAGAAGTCACCCAGCTGGTCTGAATAGGAACTGACTTAAAGCTTTGTCAAATGGAGCGTGAGACTCAGGTTCCAAAAATGCGTTCATTATTTTATATTAAACAGAAATTTCCTTTTGGAAAGCTGTTCAGCTTTCAATTCCCTGAAAATTCCGCCATGGAACATCTTGTTCCAGAAATTTTCACATCCCAAATTTCCCCCTTTTTTCTGAAAAAATTATTTTTGCACATTTTGACAATGGTTAGGACAGGCAGCCAAACTTACTCATACTTATTAAACAAAGCACTAAACAGCTCCATAGCTAATCCTTTGCTGGTTGCTACAAATAAAGGTAATTGCAGTGCTGAAAAATTACAGTTAATTACAGTTAGGAAAGGCAACTGTGGAGTCTGATCCCACCTAGCTTAAACCCTCATCTTTCCTCCAGGCCAAATCCCAAAATCCTTTTATGCAGTTTTTTATTTCCTCAAATTTCCTTTATCATCTTCTAGCTTAAATTCTGTGCATGCAACATAACGACCGCTGAGGTGGAGTTATGGGGCATGCTGGGAAAGGAACTCTGAGCTAGCAGTACTTTGCATGTTTAATTAGCTATATAATCAGGACACTTGGGCAAGCCTTTTTTTCCAAGGAAACATTCTTCACCTGGATATGTCCCATTGTCAAATCCAGAAACTTCCTGTGGTAACGGATGTGCCTCCCGAGTCCAGAGTGGAAACTTCCACCTCAAGGTAGTGAGTAAGGCACATTCTTCCCCAACCAGGATTTGGGCTGAGCAGGCATTTCCAGCTGCATCTTTTGCCTTCAAACAGAGGGCTCTCCCCAGCAGCTCTTCCAAAGTGGACACATTTCCACTCCTCCTCCTCTTGTCCTCATGGAAGAAATAGTTAATTTACTAGGAAAGCTTCTCCAGCTCAGTGATCATTAGGCGAACCGACAAATAAAATGCTTGGGAGGCAGGTTCCAGTATGAATCAGGTACTTCAGGGATGAGAATGCAAATCTCTCATAGTCCAGGTGGCAGCACTGGGGCATGCCATGTTTTGGGACACTATTGGCACTCCCTCCTCTTTCTAACAATCAGAAAAAAATCACTCTCTTCTGAGGAACAGTCCAGCTATGTCTGCAAGTTCTTCCCCCCACAAAATTCACAGCTAAAGCCCAGGCTAAAACATTCTTATTCCTGCTAAGACAACAGCAGATTAAATAGGATGAACTGATCGGTTATACTTTCTTGTAAAGTTATCCCCAGAGATAAATGTACAGTGTTGTTATGGAGGCTGTGGTGGTGTCTGCAGCGTAACTAAGGCTGACAGACTGCTTGCATGTGGGTGGCTGTCTTCTTTCCAGCTGTGACCAGCTGAATTATATCACCTGTCCCACTTGATATATTAGGATATGCCCAAACTCAAGATGCATGTTGCTGCAATAGGGAAATTAATGTCCACCACTGGAGGCAATTAATAATGATTAGGAGCAAAACAGCAGGGTTAAATCTGTGCATTTAACAAAGTGTTCATACAGCTTTTTTATACTATACTTCAGCCACCAGGTTCTCTCAAATTTCTGCTTCTTTTTTGGGGGGGGTTAGAACAGCCTTAATTAATGTGTAAACTTAGTTGAAATGTCAAAGTTGTTTCAGTGAGACATGTTTATTCATTACTTAATTCCAGCTTGAGCCCCAGTAGAGGAAAGCATCAAACATGCCTATGTGAAGGAGTCTATAGAGAAAAATGTTAACATTCATTTCTGTGTCCATTTTCATTCAGAACAACACAGCTCTAGGTATTCACGTTTGAAGTCACTGCATCTCTTTGATTTCTGGACTCCTCAGTTAGTGTACTAAAAAGTGGCAGGAAATTGGCACACAGAAAATTTGCAATGCTCAGTTTAGTTCAGCTCTTTAATTACCATAGAAAATGGTGAGTGATGGGTTATTAATTTCTCTTTTGTGGCCAAAACATGATTTCAGATATGAACATTGGGCATCTAATAGGAACAGGATGTTCTTACATATTTTAAACCTCCAGGATACAGGAAACCTTGTGGTATGTAGTGCTTTATGAATCTCTGTAAGAAAGCACATAGTACTGCCAACTCCAGGCATTCCAAAACTGATGATAGAGGTTTCTAAACACCTAAGAATTTCTTTTGATGCAGTTTTAATAATAGTGAGATTCCTTAATATTCCCAACATTTAAAGAATATAAGCACATTCATAGTTCTTTTCTCTGCTTCTTGTTTTTTTACTGCTTTTTTGACATTTTGACACCTTCCTTTGAAACTATAAGGATTTGAATCTTGGAGGGAGGGTGGGATGAATCCAAGCTAAAGAAGACTACAAGAAAAATATGATGATTGTGATAAACTAGGAAGACTGCAATGGGGTGTATGATGGCAGCTAAAGGACTTCATTAACCTCAAGTCAACTTTATCTCTTTGTTGCGTTATGCAACAATTTTCATCAATGCTGAGGGACAAAGGTCATAGATTTCACCAAACCCATGAGTTTGACCCTTGGCAGTCAGGGTGGGGATGATGATGAGCTACCACATGTAAAAAATATTAATAACTATTCATATTTTCCATATTAGCTGTATGTTTCCAAGTTTCTTATGTAATAAAAGGGTTCTGGAACTACCCCTCCATTTTCCATGGAGAAATGCCTGGGGGCTATGGTTATGTTATTTGCAGAATCCCTGAATTTTACCTTCAGCCACGTGCTCTGTATGTAACGTCAGATTCAGTATAAATATAATGCAGAAGCACTCTTCAAAATGAAAATTTTACAAGTTCAGTACTGATATGCCTCACAAGTCCTGTGAGTTCACCAGATACACACGGCCTAAATTAGGTTCTTCATGTGAATGAAACTACAGAAATTCTTTTGCTTCTTTCAGGTAAGGAATCATACATTTGCTCATCTAGAAGTATAAGAAAAGACTTTTACTGGAATTTACTATGCCTTCAGCTGCAAACTAATGGTTGGTAGGGAAAACAACTTTGGAACTGTGAGATGTTAGATTTTGTGGAGCTTTTGCATGCTTTGCTTGTTTTCACAGTGGATCAGTACAATGTTATTTAACTTACATTCATTCCTGAATAGAGAATTGTCAGGCATTTTTCACTTGCTGGGAAAATTATGCATCTTTGGTGTTTACGATGATGAGCAAAAAAAACCATACAAAATGCATTTCACTGAAAATAGTGAAATAGTCAAGAAGGAAAGAGGACCTGTCAGGTTACTTGAAACATATCCATTTCTGGGATAGTAATACAAAAATCGAAGTAAAAATAGAAAAGGAGACCAATAGGCCATGCCAAATGAGCTAGGCAGAGACAGCAGAAGTGCTCAGCAGACACGGCACTGCTCTCATCAACTTGGCCCGAGAAGAGTATTTGCTATTAGATGTAGACTCCTGCATAAAACATGGTGTTAATGACTACTCTGATCTGGCTCCTTCTTGTGAAGAGGGAATGGTACTAACAAGACAAATTGGCTATAAATATTATTTCAAGATCAAAAAGAGAGACCTTAAAGGGATGAGATACTGACCCAAGACATTTCCTTTCCTGTGAGAGGGAGGGCAGTCATGAAGGTTTTCACATTCAAATTGTTGTTGACTGCACAGAAAAGTGATGATCTTTAATGACTACAGCCATATTAATCAAAGAAGAAATCTAGTCTGTACAGCGTGCCAGTTTTGAAGAAAGTAGCTGATGACAGAGGCCAAAAATAAAATAAAATTAAATAAAATTTAAAAAAGAAATTCAGGAAATAAACCTTTCAACTGTATGAAAGGAAATTTTGAATTGCTTCAAGTATTCTACCAAATTATCTGTAAATTTAGGCTCCCTTGTTGACATTCTGGGCAAAATAACCAAGAAAAGTTGCATAAATCTTAACATGGTTCCGTGATAACTATGACAATAATAATAATGATAATTAAAATAAAAATAATAATGAATTTAAATCTTCTCAGGGCCAATTGATTTCAGGGTAGGCCTGCTTTTTTGCGACAGTTGTTACCATGCATCCATGGGTTACCTGCTTTGTCTCAAGAATTGTATTCTTCATTTGCTGAATTAGTCTTCAGTATACAAATGAAATCATAGGCAGTTAGGTTTTCTATCTGAAAGTTAATTTTCTCTGCTGTTATTATTTTGACTTAGTTGACTATCAGCAATTATTTATATCTCTCTAACCTAATCAGTTTCAACACGTTTTTCTGCAGTACTCAACCTTGGGTGGCAGGAGAAAAGCTATTATTCTAGATGCTGCTTTACTGGACAACAGTAACAAGTATATAGGGAATAATTGCTTAATTTTGTTGTTGGTTTTAAGCTATGAACAGGGCTGGACCCAGGAAAGGAGCAGACATCTGTTCACAAGTCCTCAGGCTACATCTGCTTGATCTTTCTTTATCACAGTGCCTTGATCTAGGAACAAGGGGTGCTGTGTGCAGCTGGAGGATGGAAACACTGTGATGCTTTTTACTTTGTCCATTGATCTGAGCACAACTGTACAACGAGTTGAAGGGTTCCAGTGTGTCACACAAATCTCAGTGAAATCAGCTCTCATTTATTTTGTTATTTGGCTATTTATCGTTACCCTCTTTTTCCCCTGCAGGCCTGAACATGTCACATGGGTTCACACTAGCATTTTTCAAACACTGTGCCTTGTAGCAGTGTTAATAAAGCAATGGTCAGCTAGCAGCCTGATTTTAGATTATTTCTTTTTTTTTTCCTATAAATACAATTGTTCCAGATGTTTATTTAGAAAACTGTTGGAACAGACTGAGAGTAATTCCAGTTTTTCTGTGAGTGGAAATTGGAATTCATTATTACTGGGCACTAAATGTTCGGATACCTTTCTGAGGTCCTTAAATCTATTTCATTTCCATGTTGACAGAGATATTAGACAGCTGTTGGAAAATCTGTCTCTTCTTTCAGTACTACAACAAGAAAGCTTTCCGTTTAACTGCCGGGGGTCAATAAAGCTCTTTAATGTACTAATCAGCGTTGAGTGAAGTGTGGGAAAGTATAAGAAAGAATTCTTCCACTTCAATTTTCTTGTGAAATTTTGTCTGTTCTTCCAGCTTACCAGTGGCACTTCTGCCCATGTTCATCGTAGGCTGGAGGGCTGAAGTACATTTTCTGAATGGTTGCCCTAAGGGCTGGAATGCAGCAGGCACGTTGGTGGCAGATTTGGCAAGGTCGGGGAGAGGTTTTGCTTTCTGCAGACTTTCCAGGCTGGAGAGGGAAAGACTCCTTGCTCTGCCCAGGGGTAGGACAAGACTGTTCGACCCTTCCCAGCCACACTTCGGGGACTGAGAAACTGCAGTGCAGGGTTTTTTTTCTCAAAGTATCTCAAGTCTCATGCTTTTTCATGGTGTTAACAGCATCCTAGCAGAGATTGCCTTGTGGCCAGCTCCTCTCTCACTTGCAATCAAGTGATATCACTATGGAAACCACTTGCATGGAAGAATAACATTAGGGAGGGCAGTCTGTGTTGTTAGCTCTTTTTAATGCAATATGTGTCTTAGTTTTTCCTCCCAAAAGTGGAATTAGTGTCTGCTTTGCTCTTTGTGGGAGCTCTCCCATCCCAGCTGTTTTGCTTCCCCATTTCCCCAGGCCATTCTTGCCTGACACCTGATTTTTCTTCCCCTCAGTTGGCTCTCTGAGAGCTTACATCCTTGCTCCCTGGGTATTTTACACAGCTAGCTCTGCTATCCCTGGCTGCTCCTGCCCCTCTCCTGCTTGCAAACTGTGCTGACAAGATCCAGGCACACTGGTGTCTTTGCCCTTAATAAAAGCATCCCTCCTTTCCTTTTCTTCTTCTTATGGCCCCAAGTGGGGCATCTCAGTGGTGTCCTCCACCTGCTATCCAATTGCTTCATCACAATTTCAAGGTCTTCCTAAGAAAACAGTGTCCAGGTGACCACCAGAGTGGCTGCAGAGAAGAAAGACCTGGCTTCATCTGAACCTTGAGGGTGGCTTTCAGCAAAGAGTTTTAACCAAGAGACATTGCAGCTTCTGCCTCCCAGGGTGTGGAGCTGTTGCTGTTGGGAAGTGTAACTGTAGGTATACACCTGGCTGTCACAGAACATTGCTAAGATTGTTTGCTGTGCTCTCATATAACATTCAGCATACCAGGAAAGGATTTTCTGTCTCTTCATTTGCCAGTTGATGTTTGGGTATTTTCTTTCACATTCTCCACATCAGAGGTAGTTGAAATTAGAGCTTTTTACACTGCTCAGTGGCCTTTTTCAGATGTGATAGTATATTTTGAGTCTATTTATATACTTAAACACTGCAGCCCCCTAACTTTCCTGGAAAACAAACAATAATTCAGAAATACATGGCTGAAAAAATATGTGCATGGTGGTAACTACTAACTAGCAGAGGACTTACTGGGTGCTCTTCCAACCTTCAGCCCTCAGCAGAGCCATAGATCCAAACCTCCATAAAGCTCTGTGTCCCAGTTTAGCCATTTGTAAAGCATATATAACACCCCTTTCTAAGAGAGGAGTAAGAGGGTGTATAGCTCCAGTTTCCATGGATGCAGGGTTGTAGATCAGCATGAAGTGCTATTATAACTAATAAATGTTAAATGATGCCTTTTTTGACAGGTGATTTCATGAGTTCATATTCTGAACAGGACTTACAGGGATATTTTATGATAATTTTCCAACAGGATTCTTGACCCTCAAAATCAGTAACCTAAACCAGCATGCAAGAAGAAAGAAATATTTTCTGGTGGTGTAGGTAATGAGCACACTAGCACTCCAACATGAGTGTAAATGCTTTGCAATTATTTGCTATTAAAGTTTGAAAATCGAATTTCCAATAGCTTTAAATACTTGGGTAAAACCTTATAATAGGTTGGGCAATCATTTTAGCTTTTATAACATAATGTGAATTCAGACACATGGTTATGCTAAAATCTTTCCCACTTGCATAACTCTTACACAGATTACAAAGGGAACGTGTTACAGACAATAAAATCTAGGGGGGAAATTGTCATCCCTTTTCTCCAACGCCATTAAGCACAGAGACAGTGATGCTGGCCATTGCTTAGTAAAGGAAAACCAACAAGTTTACAGTTCCTCATTTCCCATGGCAAACAGATTGCTTATTTTAATTTTGAAAATAAAACGATGAAGGCGATGTGGGTCTGTAAATAAGAGTGTGCATCTCAATTTTCTGCAAATGCTTAAGTGGTTTACATCTGTTTCCTCCCAGTTGTATTTCTCAAACATGAATTTCCATTTTAAAAAGAGTCATAAAATCACTACTGTTTCTCTGTGGATCTATTAGCAATAAAATAGCCTACAGAGGTTTGCACAGGCATGGAAAATGTACAGTGATAATAGGCTGTCCTGCTGTTACATGGCTTATGCAAACTTTACATTTATCACTGCAGAACCATCTATCCGCAGGGTTGGAGTACAGCAAACAACTGAATAAAAAAGACCAAAAGAAAGAAGATAATACAGGAAGCTCTATATACACATCATTAATCAGACATGATGAATTCTCAAACTTGAATATATGTTTTCTCAGAGCCAACCAAGAGGAAAAAAATGCTGATCATAATCTGAAATGTAAAACTTTACATAAAATTAATCTACTGCAAACTGATACCGCACTAAAGGACAGAGACAAAGAGACAGAGTGAAAAAAACTTATTTTCATATCTGTCTGTTAGCCCTCACTAATGGGACTCGTGCTACCCGAAGACCAGCATCTTGCGGAAAAATTGCAGGCTGATACTGGAGCAGCTCAGCAAGTAATGCAGTCAAAGTGTCAGGAATGTGAAAAGGCAGCAGTTGCAGACATCCACAGGGTCAGACACAGCACTTTCTGCTAGCCAGCCATGAAGCCAGTGCTGTCCCAGTTTGATATGTCCAGCTGAACAGGTATTTGCAACCAATTTAACTTCAGCAGAAGAAAGCCCTTGAGCCTAGAGCTCAAGACTCTTCTAATTTTTGCTTGGCGTAGGATGAGCTGGAGGGTTTTCCAAGGCAGCTGGGAGCACATGGTAACCGCTGGCATCCTGACCACATTGTCCATTTGCTAGCTATGCCTCCTGTCAGCGGTCACCAAGGAGGATGGCTAGAGAACCATTAAGCCCAGCCTTTGCCAATTGGGGCTGTTCAGTGTATTCCACAGGAATGGTGAGGTGCAGCTCCTACAGAAGAAGCACACATAGATGAATGTCTCACAAGAAAGCCTCACTGGGTTGCTCCTTGTTTTCCTCAGTGTAATATATACGTTTATCAGGATGAAAGCAACTGGCTGCTCTTTACAGATGGCAGAAAGTGACGGTAATATCAGTGGATGCTTCTTAGTCAAAAAGGTAATTGAAATTAGAGAAAGAAAAGGGGAAGAGGGGACAAATAAAAGCAGAAGAAACATGGTGTAGAGAGGGGTCAGGAAGACTGGTGAGAAATAAAATCTCTCCCCATTGGGATGGATTCCTGCATTATTTGACCTGCTGTCTTCACAGAATGAAAGCCAGAAAGGCACCCAGTCCAGGCACACATTAATCTGGTTGCCTAAACAGAGTAAAAAGGTTAATGAAGAGATATGATTCCTTAAGACAAACCCAAGGCATATATGAGCTCAGAAAGCAATGACTTTTTGTACATTATTTTGGAGTCAAAACCAAGTTGTCAAAAATTTCTTTTTGAAGGTCTATGTGCTAGATTTTGTATAAATGCATCATCTTTTTCCCTCATCAGGGATCTCATGGGAAGTATGACAGCAGCCTTTATTGTTTGAAAATGGCATGCTGAAAAACATGGGACAGATTCATTGCTCGTGGCTTCGTAGTTTTATAAAAGTATCTGTTTGGATGAGTTTTGTCCTATGAGACCTTCTCAGTGCATTGGTGTTTTTAGCTGAGTATAAGCATGGTTGGAAATGCCAGGTTTGTGAGCAGGAGCTCTGCTGTTGACTGTTTCAGGAGAGATGCATAAGTCTCAGTGACAATAAAATACCTCCATATTTCAAGATCAGTGAAACATCATCAGTCAGAAAACTCCACCACACTGCAAGAAGCTACTTTTATCTGTCCTCTCAGATGATACACTGATATTTTTTTGTGTGGCTTTAGCTCTCTTGAAGATTTGTTTCTCCAGCTGGCTGTTCTGTGGCAGCCACTGCACAATGTGGTAGCTGCATTATTTCTGAGTATGGTTATTGCTGAATGATTTTTAGAAGCAGAGTTATTGAGTACTACAGTGTATATTCAACAGAAAGGATGACCTTTACCTTTCCAGATCTGAATAAAACCTCTACTTTCCTTCAACATTGTTGTCGTGGTTTAAGCCCAGCCGTAACTCACGCAGTCGCTCTCTCACTCCCCCTCCTTCCTCCTCCCCCGCTCCCAGAGGGATGGGGAGGAAGAATCAAAAGAATGTAACTCCCATGGGTTGAGAGAAGAACAGTCCAGTAACTAAGGTATAACACAAACTACTGCTGCTACCACCAATAATAATAATGATAAGGGAAATAACAAGGGAAGATAATACAACTGCTCACCACCCACCGACCGATACCCAGCCCGACTGAGCAGTGATCTAACCCTTCTGGGTCCCTGCCTCTAGTTTTTACATCCTAGGCATGACATGCTGCAGTATGGAATACCTCTTCAGCTAGTTTGGATCAGGTGTCCTGTCTCTGCTTCCTCCCAGCTTCCCCTCCTCCCTGGCAGAACATGAGACTCCGAAAGTCCTTGGTCAGACTAAACATTACTGAGCAGTAACTAAAAACATCGGTGTTATCAGCGCTGTTCCCAGGCTGAAAGTCAAAACCACAGCACTGCACCAGCTACTAAGAAGGAGAAAAAATGACTGCTACTGTTGAACCCGGGACAATTGTATATCGCTTACTAGAGCTTGTATTTGCCACTGCTCCAGGAATAACACTTACCTTCCAGAAGCTGAAAGGAATCTTAATCTCTGTGTTTATGCTAGCCAGGCCACTTCTTATATTCTCTGGAAATACAAGGAATCACCATCTTGTGGGAGCTTTCCTTGGTTGAAGCTAAATCGTGGCTGCGTTATGGCTTTGTAGCCATGGAGCTCTGCATGGATCACATACAGTGAAGACTGCTGGTGTGTGTAGGGGCCATGAAATACCCCACTATGACAGTGCTAGAGTCCTGATGATGGTACGTGTGGGAGATGACCTTTCTGTCCATGGCAGGAAGGATATTTTTGTTCTGGTGAAGAAGTTTTAACACCGGAAATTATCACGAGAGAACTCTTAAGATTGGCCACCAAAAAAAAAGTATTCTGGAAGACCTAAATAGAAAAGCAGTGATTGACATCCTGAATCAAGAAAAAAATGGTAGCATGACATTTGTCAACAACAGTTTAACAGGTTTACCTCAACAGGTTTACATTAACAGGTTGTTACTCATTCAGTGCCTGGTTGTTTCCCATCTTGAACAAATGGTAATAAGCAAGTGTTTAGCAAACATTTAGGGTACACAGGACTATTTTTTAGGTAGAAAAAATGGTTATGATCTTAGGCACCAGGATTTTTACCATCGACTGGCTTAAATTTCCATACTTGACTGTCATTAAGATTCCCATAACATTTGATTAGGGATGTTAATAAGATTGTTACGGTTAAATTCCAACTCAACTTTCATTAATAACCTCTTTCTTGTCTAACATGCTCCCACAGTCTCAGCTGGGTGAAAGTCTACACTCATTACATTTCAAGCTTTTCTGTGCACGAGCAGAAGATTTGCACAGCACAGTCCAGAGGTGGCTGCAGTTCATTGGTAGGCGAAATGATTCACAAGATGCCAGGGTTTGCTGATCCCTTGGTGGGGAAGAGAAGGGTCCATGGGTGCCAGGCAAGAGGCAGAAAGAAGGGGAGTGATCAGTTGTAGGAAACCCTAGTTCATTACAACTAGCTTCTTTTTTTTTTTTTTTGTAACTAGCCTGAAAAGCTGATCCCATATTCCAAGTGTAACAGATAAAGGGCCAAGATAGAAGGTAAATATCTACAGTCTGTGAAGAAGCATGAATTTTGGAAAGCAGAGGATGTCTGCATATTGTCTGAGGTTGAGATGGAGGGCTGCAGGGTTGTCCAGGTGAAGAGGAGCTCATCCAAAGGATGCCCTGATGGTTTTGGCTCAGCTGGAGCTGTGATACTGACTTCCGTCACCTAACACCCTTACCAGCCCCTAACGGGGGCAGTTCACCTCTTGGACTCAGGTGGCTGGGTAAACTGACAAGTCTGACATGTTAAGGTGGGTCTAGCTGCAGAAAGGCCCCTGGAGAGTCATTCTCCACTACAGAAGCAAGGAGGAGCTGGTAGGCGCACATCACACATGGATTACCCACACTCAGAGTCACAAGATATACAAGCGACCTAGATCCTGAAATCAAATAATATCTAAAACAACATCTTCTTTTTTTTATTGTATTTAATTGTTCCAAATTCCAGACTCATGGAGGGAAGGCTGGAAGCCTGACATTGCTTAAATGTGCTGGTTTTAAAGGCCATCTCAAAGCAATTTTTGGGAGACCTGCAGAAGAGAGGAAAATCCTGGCTAAAGCAGCTTCTTAAGAATCATTTTAAGCAGTGAAAATATACTGATACTCAACCTAGTTAAAAACCCAGAACCCAATCAACTCCTGCAGCTCCTGCTGACAGCAGCTCCATAACATCATCACTGATATGAACCTTAGGACAACGTTCCCTCTGTTGATGGCTCTCCATAAATAATATTCCTACTCATTACTAAAACCTGAAAAAACTCTGAGGGGAGAAATGTCATGTGCTTGAATATAACAATATTACCCATCTGAAGGCTAATGCTCCTATTTTTTTTCTCATACTGCACTGTATATTGAAAAGATCCAGTATAGGCTACAAGTGTGGATACCTATAATTTTTTTTTCTCCAGGAATCTTTCCACTTTCTAGACTTATTGAATGCCATAGAGGGAAGGAACAAGTTTAAAAAACAATTAGTAGGACATGTGGTGCTCATTCTTGGCTGAAACTGCACATTCTCATCTGCCTGAAAGCAGTCGTTCATGAAAAATGTTTTTGAACTAATGAGCTATATTTGCATTCCCCTTAGAACAGATTCAGAATTTTTCATCTACACTGCACCATGAAAAATGGATGTGTTTTTCACAGAGGTAATTTGAACATAAACCACCGCATCAATGGGAAGACAACCTTTGCAGAAACTTTTTAACTTAGCGCATTCCATTTGTTTTCACTGGGGAAGGTCAAACTTATGTGAGAGATGTAAATTTCATGCACAAACCTAGATGCTGATGAGATTTGTTTTTGTAGATAATCTGCAGCAGAGAAATTTTTCATAATGTCACCACAAAATAAATTAAAATGTTCATCTTCATATGGCTGGTTCCATTGCATTAAAATAAATGTTGCAAGCTCATTTAATTAGTATAGTTAGGAATGTCTCTTCCCTGCTTCACTGACTCTCCAAATCACAAGTTAATTTGTCAAAATCAGACCATTGTTTTTCCTTCATTCTTCATTACTGAAAAGACAGCCCCATTTAAATAAATGTTTATGCTACAGAGAGCAGTGCAGTGAACAACCCCAAAGCCCATGCTGGAAAACTTTTGAGTGCAGAGAGGTAGAGCGCTTTTTGTGTGCGTGTGCGTGTGTGTGTGTGTGTGTGTGTGTGTGTTGTTATTGGATATTTGACTAGCTGGAAAAGTATAAAATTGAGCAGTCTGCTGTAACTGATGATGTAGCGAACACCATCTCTCATGCCAGCAGCTACATGCACTTGGAAGCAGTTTTCTTCTATGTTTTCGAAGACAAATGATGACAAAAGATACAATCTCTATAAATTACCCTAATCAAATCATTCTCTTCAAGAACTCTTGGTTAATCAATTAGTCAGTGTTCACAGTTCTTATGAATATCACTTCAGAGCCTCCCATAGCTTTGTTCTCTTCCAACAGCAAATATTTAGAGCATTTTATAAAAAAAAATAAATTAGAAAACAGCAAAATATATAGCAAATAGAGAACCTCTGCAACCATATGGAGTCCATTAGCATAAAGCAAACTTTACAGATACCACTGAGGTAGCAGTTACTTGAATTTTGTTTGTTTAATCGGCTTAGTTATTATTTATTCCAAAGTCTTCTCAGAAAGCATCTATCACAAATAAATGAAAAAGACCACTAGATCATCATCTAAGCCTTACACTAATGAGCTTTTACACTGTATGAGGCAGGTACTTCTGTGGCATGCGCTGTAGTCCCATTCTTTAGCTTTCTCCAAGAGCCTTTTGACCTGCACATGAAAAGCTTTTACATCTCAGCACTATCTTCCTTTCAACTGAGAGGACTCAAAACAAAACAGTCAGAAGACTCCTGTGATTTTCATTATCAGGAGATTTTGGCCTTTATCTTGTGTTGAATTTGAGGGGTTTTTCTGGTTTGTGGTGAGCTTTTTTACTATTTATCTTCCCCTTATTTCTTTGTGCGAATTGTCTGGAAAGGGCAAATAAGGCAGAAAAGATCATTGCCCTCACTAGGTACTACATTGGCAGTATTTTCAAATGTCATTTAATACCTGTACCTAACATGAATTTTATGATACTGAGAGGGAGAATCAAACCTATTTTTAATTTCAAGAGCTTTAAGATGAACCTTGTTTCATTAATAAATCATGTCACTAACAGGGACATTTAATTGCAGTGTTACTTCATGAATTCACAGTAAAAGCATGCTATATATTAATGGTTGGCATATTGATGTCCAGACATAGGAACTCTTGTGAATTGTGGAAAATCAACATGTGCAGCTGTTAGGACAATTCCTCTAAGATCATCAGAGTAGCTGAAGAGAAAGTGATATAGAGAAAGGACTTGCTCAAAACAAGCCAGGACCTGGATGCAGCTTCTAAGGGGCATCGGTGATGACATTTTCTGTCATGACCTCTATTTCGCCCTCCTATTTTCTTTTGCAGTGGACATAGGCATCCCAGAATAGGAAGAGCAGCTGTCATTAGTCAGTTTTGTGTAGCCCAGGTTTCTTCAGGCTACACGCCATGTCCCAAGAATGGATTAGTTGTGTAGTAGGACAGTTTTGCCCAATGTCTGAGGTGAGAGAAGAGGGCTCTGTCATGCCCCAGGGCTTGGGCATCTCCCTGTAATGGCGTTCTGTCTTTTGAGACAGAGTGGCGAAGCAGACAAGTCTATGTAGCCAGTCTATCACTTTATTCAAGTGCAGTTCTGGTTGTGGGCTCCCTTTCCCACTAGCTCCACAGAAATCCCCACATGGCTCCAACAATCCTAGGACCCCCTGCAATCTCACATTCTTTTCAAGCAAGGGACTGTGAAGGAGAAAGAAAGAATAATAGGGTGGGTTAGTGTCATGAAAGCCCTTGACACTTGAGGTTAGGCAGAGGGGAAGCAAAAACCTATTTTAGCAAACTGCCCTGCTCCTTACACACCCATGGCATCTGGAGGAGGTGCCTTTCATTTTCCCCCAACCACATGGAAAGATACCCACTGAGGACAATGAACCTGGGGCAGATGTGCCTTGGGATCGTCTTCTTCCATCGTTAGCTGCATAAGAAGTTGCTGAGGAAAGTCAAGCTGGAGGAGACAAAAGACTCTGTGCCCCCCTTGGACCAACTGAAGGCATTTGCACTTCCACAGCTCTCTGAGGAAGGTTATGGGATGATCTGAAATTCCTTTCTCCTTTTTCCCATTGGCCATCTCATACGCAGACTACCAGTCCAGCAGCAGTGTATGTCTAGGAAAAGTAACTGTAAAGGAAAGCACTGGTGGGTTTATTATTCTTCTGTAGATTAATTTGTATACGAAAGTACCAATCAGACTTGGACTCATGGTTTGGTTCTCTTCAGCAAGTCAACTACAGAAGACTGCTGGAATCTAGGCTTTGAACTGCATAAAAAGTTTTAGTCGAAGAAGACATACAAACCTGCACATTCGTACAGCTATTATACAGCTTGAGCACTGCCAGCCCATAGTATTTCAGATTTTTTTAAGACTCTGATGTTGAAATCAGGAGATTACACAAGAATCAGATTAAATTATTAAAATAAACCAAGGCTCCAAAATAAAACTCCCCAGAAACAATCCTGTTGGCTGCACAAGAAAATATGAACTGAGTTCATCCTAAAAACTGAGAAACCAAAAGACGAAGCTAAACATTTCATTTTAGTGATCATGCATGTATGAGGCCTGCTTTTTCAGTGCTGTGGTTTCCTGATGGCATGTTGTGAAATACACAGACTGAAGGGGTTGCAGTACAAAGCTATGTGCAGAAAGGTCTTGTTGTATGTACTTTCTGCCTCACCTGTGAATTCACACCCTGAGCCTAAAGTCTGTTTTGAATCCCTCTCAAAGGTCACAAACAGGAAAACCTTTTGCTCTGGCCAGCTGCTATCCTTCCATCAGGAGGTAGCAGTCCTCTTCCAGGCCAGGTATGCTAGGACCTACCTGAAGCATCTGAGATTTGTGTTGTGGCAGTAACACTGCCCTGCCTTTCTGCAACAAGAATCACGGCTGGAAGGTGGGGTAGGCAAATTCTACCCACAGACCAGGTCTGTGAGTCTAGACCTGAGCTGGTTTAGGGTAAGTGAAATAAAAGCTGGCTGAACTTTTCCCAATGGAAGCCGAGTCCACGTTCTCATATACAAAATCTTTTGTGCTTTTCCACCCACACTGAAGTTACAGATGGCGTTTGTTCAACAGAAAGAGAGTGGGAAGCATCTTCAATCAGGTAAATTATCTGATCCCTTCTCCTTCCCTCGGAAAAGAACAGCCTCTGTTGTAGCAAAGAGCTTCTTTTTGCTTCAGTGAATCAGATTGCATCAGAAAATCCAGAAAGACCTTTCTGAAGAGCAAAAAAGTTTCATGACCCTTCTTTGTTGCCAGTGCCTCCAGGGCTCAGCTACACAAACAGATGCTGTATCACCATTCACGGACAGTGCGTAAGAGACACAGTGATCTTCTAAACAGATTTATGCAATAAAAAATGACAGGAGGGAATGTAGAGTACAGCCCCGCATTGCAGGAACCCATCTTGACTATTAAGAGCCTATATATGGTGATAGCTCTATTCTCCCTGTTATAAAAGTTCTTAAAACAATCCAGTAACAATTTATCATTTTCATAAACGTTAGTCTGTAAAAATCATACTTTCCTCACTGCATGCACTGCAGGGCCCTTAGACCTAGCTGCAGATCAGAGAGAGGCAAGAACGGCTTTTTGCAGGATTTTTAAGGTTTTGCAGAGGCACCAGCCATACTCCTCTTTTACATAAAGGTGCCTACATCCCAAGGACTGATTGCAACAGTTCTGATGAGTGAATTTCTCACTCTCTCATTATCTCTCCTTCCAAGCTGCATCTGGAGATTTTGGTCTTTCTTTGAATATTTTCAAAGTGGAGAAATTTACACAGGAATAGTATGTCATTCACTGGCATTCATGAAAAAATGCCTCAAGAGAACATTTGCAGGGCAATTTGCACAGGCAGGAATGTGAACACGTGGGGTAAGACTACAGGCTAGGTCATACTAATACTTCTACTATGCATTTACTACTTATATTAGTCTATCTACATATGTTAACAGAGATGCTGCAAAATTCCCGGAGCCCAACTGTTCACCATTTTACCTCATGCCAAAAGCTGCCACTGTATTCCTTTCTATAGGAAGAAAGCCGTCTCCTTTTGTCTGTGTGAAGCAGTGCTTACTCCCACCTAATGCTGCCTCAGAAAAAAGGCAAAAGCATCTGAGAAAACTGCTTCACCAAGAAAACCTGAGTTAAGCTGCCAGTAATAAATACATTTATTGGGTAGACAATAAAAAGTACTGAAGAGTTTAAAATAAATTTTGAGTTATTTAAACTTAATTTATGACCAGGAAAATAAACCCTTTCTTCTACTATTAATGTTTTTTATCTGGGCCATCAAATGTCACACCCTACTGATTTTGGATGTAAGGTCACTGGAAACAACATATCAGTGGTGTCAGCAATACAAATCAACTGAAATTCCCCTAAAAATAAAAATGTCAGGAGTAAAATAATAGGCAATAGTTATTTCATGGTATGAAAGACTTGTAATATATCAAGAATTCACCTTTTTCTGCCTTTATCATATATCACTTTGAACATTAAGTATACCTCCATTTCATATATTTTAAATACAGATTATGTATCTAGCTAAAACAATAATCTCAGAGAAAAGTGCACTGAAATGATTGTTTGGGTTTGCATTAATTTTCGTGAAATGTCTCCTAATTCATATCAAATGACGAAGCAATAGCCCTGCCTATAAAAGGCAGTGCAGTGCACCATCTGATGCTTTCTAAGAACATATTTCTGTGTTAATGGAATATGGGAATAAAAAATTGATCTGAACTAATGGTTTTAGCAAGAAGAAAAAGAGCACAGCCTTTCACTCTGGGTGACCCTTCATTTGGACCTTAAAAGCAAGAGCCAACCTAAACCAAGCATTGCAGGAAGCAGTAACAAATGCCACTAGGAAGGCAATAAGCAGCACATATTTGTGAAAAAGCCTCCTTTGAAGTTTCTGCGTAGATGAACACATCTGGGTCTGTTAAATTGTCTTTAGTACAAATGGGGATTTCCTCAGGCCATTTGTGACTGTTATTAAATGGCTACCAGGAAAGAGGTTACTAATTTGGCTTGTATCACCATGCTGAATTATAACTAAATATGCTAAATGTCACACCACGCTGCATGTGGCATGCACACAAAGAGAAGCAGGCAGCTATAAAGCCATGTGGTATGGCTTTAGCAGCAAGAATCTGCACACCCAGTTTAGATGCAGTTGAGTTTGTAATTAACAGCCTGCAAGCATTTGTGCCTTTTGTGTTTATGTGTAATGAGGAAAAGGATGGGGATGGACTGGCTCAGTGCTATCATATCACTTCTAATAAATCTGGCTCCACATCCATGAAGCTTCCAGACCTGAAACCTATAAGGGTTCAGGGGAAAGAAAAAACACTCTGTGAAATTAGTATGAACATTTCTTGTAAAGAAGAGCTATGATACTGGTTAGAAAACACTTTTGATAGATTCCACCTGTGTCTCTTTCAAAAAGTTTTTCTTTTGGTTCTTTCCTAAAGAAGGCAGCATATTGCTCCATCAATTCCTTCCATACTATATGGGAGTACAACAGCACTCCACTTCTTAGTCACATTAAGGTTGTGAGTGCCCAATGCTATACAAATGAGCAACATGCAAATGCGGAGGTGGTGGAATATGAGCTAAGACTCAGATAAGTGAAACTTGACAGGTTAAATATAAATCATACCAGCTAGCTGATGTACATGTTGTTCTAGCAGGGCTGATACATTACCACATCATGCGGAGCACAAGCCAAAAGGTATGTCATCTGGAAAGGTGGGGAAGGGGGGCTGCAGCCTAGAAGGTAGGAGATATGTCAGCACAGAGAGGTGGCAGAGCATTTCTCCTGTAGCTGAAGCCTGTGAAACAGATCCTGTAATATTCTCATTAAGGAGTTTGGAAGCACTTCAGTGATAAGAGAACTGCTTTTCTGTCTATGTTGTGTGATAACTGTTGTCACAGATACGTGATGCCTGGGCAGAAATTTTCCTATTCCTTCCAGCACTTTTTCCTTTGTATTGATTCAGCAGTTTTCTTGGGCAAGAGAACTTGGGTTTCATGGCAGTGACACTTTCTACCTTGGGCCAGTAAGCTGTATTCCCCAAAAGAGAGATTGTGGAAACACTTTCAGTTTTTTATCATTTTTATCATTTATGCCATGTAAGATTCAAGATACTGACTGATGGACTGTGCATATCATCCATTTCAGTCCCAGTAGTACTGCCAAAATACTGTCCTCAGCATGGAAAAAGTGAAATATATTTGATGATCACAGTTTCATTATGTAAGGAACTCTCTGCTGTTCCTTGTTATGATGGGCTTCTCCCTTTCTGCCTCGGATTCTGGTTCTGCCTCTTTCCTGCATTAACCTGCTGTGATCTCATCAGGAAAGCTGATCCATGAAGCTGAGGTTATAGCAAATGTTACTTAACCTAATAACTGATCTGATAAGTTTTTAAATGTCTTTTAATATTTTCTCTCTGGTTGTGTTTTTATTCACACTGTGTTGATAGCAGCTGAGTAGCAGCAGCCATGGAGGTAGGCATAAAACCTGTATTTTCCTCCCCTGCAGTATGCAAACATATCTAAACCCCAGAGGAATCTGTGAGACAGTCTTGTTTACTCTGCTTGACCTGCAAGCATACCCTTTCTCTGGACTTTTAGCTGTAAGACATTTTAAAATCAATTTATGGCATGAAACATAAGGTTTCCCATGCTGGGGGAAGAAATCCTTTATTTATCTGCAGCAGGTTCAAGAGCATTTACACATAGACAAGGTCCATGCTGTTTCACAAATGAGTATCAGCCTTGACCTGCAGAAACCAGTCATGGTCTTACTGTGTTTTTTGTATGATACAAACACAGTGGCTCTTCCGCGTAGAAAGCAAACTGAGATGACTAAACTGACTTCCTTTGGTTAATTCTCTCAGCTATCTGATCAAAATGATTAATGGTCATTCTGGTCAACACTGGATTTAATTCAAGGTCACAGAAAAAAGATAAAAGGTCACTTTGCTGACCAACCTCAATTTATCTAAGGATTTTTGTTATTAAAGGAATTAATCTGATAGTGTTTCCATACACAATACATTAATTATTTATACATTTGATACAAAATTACTTCATACAAAGATTAAGATTGAGTCTTAATTACTGGCATGAGGCGCAGAGATTTAGTCCTATGATGAGCCTCATCTAGATGAGAGCAGCTGAATCCCAGTTAAAAAATGTAGGTTTAAATATGTACTGAGCCTTGTATTACACATACAGACCAGTTTACACTGCACGTGTAATGTACAAGTAGTGGGTAAACTGAAAGCAAAAAATAAATCTTCCCTTGAGAAAAACCTCAGCTTTTGTGACACATTTATCAGAGTGTCCATTTTCAGGAAGGCTTAGCCCATCATCCTTCATTTTGAGATTTGAAGTGACAGATATTTAAAACAAATAATGATACAGCAATTTTATTCAGTCTCCAGAAATTTGAGGGGAACATTCTCAGCCTTAAGGCACTGAATTTCAGTCAGAAGTAATTTCTAATGTTGCTTCATCCTATTACTTGTAAATTCAATATAATTAGAGGCATATTCAGTTCATTACCAATTTGAACTCTTGCCCAGTTTTTTTCAGTCTGTTGCTTTTTCAAAACACTTTATTAAAAACTTGTTTTGCTGTCGTATGTTTTAAAGGGAAATAATATCTCACAACTAATAATTTATTAAGATAATGCAACCGCAAAATGCAGAAAAACAACAACATAACCTCACTAGAAACAGATGGACAGTGAGAAATAAACCTTTGCTTGGTTGCACATGAATATTTTGAACTTATACTTGAAATATGTATTAGCTGTATTTTCATTCCAGGAGTGATAAATACAACATTAGATTGAAGAACAATTATTTCCTTTGCTTTTGGGCATACAGTACATTATTACCTAGATTCACTCATTGTTTCAAATAATGTCTTCTGAATTTTCCTGTGTTTTTCAGTTCTCATAAATGCCTATAATGAGAGACAGGAAACCTGAGCAAAATGTGAAAACTATTCCACTATATGACTGTTATGTTGTTCTTTTCTTTCTGCTGCCTCATTAGGCCAATTGTCAAAAATCACAGCAGACAGCAAAGGTTTCTGTTTTTAGTGGTAGAAGATGGGCAAGAGCAGCCTTTTAAACCTACAGGCAGTGCCTCCCCAGTACATGTTTTGGTGCTGAGGGGAGGATTTATATGGATTATATACTAGTTACAGAATCCCACAAATCTCACATTGGGAAGCATGCATGCTGAACTCACTATTGTCACTGGGTAATCATTTTAACTGGTCTCAAGCAAGCGTTAGCAATGGCATTCATTGCGTTCCTTCTGATTGCATACAGCATTGGTGCTGTGGTTTTATATAAGGGTATGAAAACTGGTTCTCCATACACTCTTCAAAGCTTTACCAAGAGGTTTGAAACCTGTATTTCCTGTGTCACAGGACCACTGTTTCAGCTGCACACCTTATCTAAAGGTGCATTTGCTACTCCCCGGGTTAACAAGATGGTTATAGCGAGCTAGGTGCTGTGACAGCAGTAGAAGGAGCTGTGCTCACTGTCTGGACCAGCGATGCCCAATAGCCATTAGACTTGCTGAAAGATGAAGAGAGATTGCCAATAATTCCCCAACAGGAATGTTAAAACAAATACATCCTAACTCATGTTTACAACTCCTAAGGGATAAGTTTGAAATGCAAAGAGAGCCCTGCAAACAGTTTGGGTAAGTAAGGCCAGAATGATCCTCAGAAGTGGTAGCTGGGCCTGGGATGCAAGCTTTGCGTAGAAGCAGGACTCTTCCTATCAAGACCTGTTGGATTTGCACAAGCACCACAATAGCTTCCTAACGATATCCAAGGAGAGAAAAACCTCTCAGAGGTGCTCTGTACTATAGATACACACTCCTAATAGAACAGCAGCACTTAAGAAAACTGGTCCTTGAACCACTCTTGCAGGCCCCCAGCTTTCCCAGTACATCTCTCAGCAGTGTCTAGCAGGAGCTCATCTCCACTCATTGTCTGGGGTGGTTTGTGAGCTTAGTGAAGTTCAACAAGAACAAAAACAAGTCTTCCAGAAAGTAGTGCTAGGGCGAAAGTCTCTGAAGTGCAGTCTCTGAAATCGACAGTCTCCCAGACAGTTTTTAACAGTATTAAATTACTTTACAGTTATTATTTATTCATTTCCTTCCTCTTACAGACAGAATCCCTCAAGAATAAGTATTCACCTATCAATACAGAGGTATATAGATTGCAAGTATGCAAGTTTTTTGTCCTTTTTGTTGTCTTTTGCTTCCATTTCTTCACCATCCTCTTTTTTTATTCTTTTTCTTCCTTTTTTTTTCTTATTACTGTTGTTGTTGTGGCTTTAGTCTGCCCCTCCTACATTTCTTTCTCTTATCCTATCTTGTCTTTTACTGCTGGCTCCATTCCTATCTCTGCTTGTCATCAAATATCCAGCAGTTGAATAGTTAACATTGACAGACATGACCACCACAGGACTTCTAAGTTAATAAACTGATACCATCAAAAAGCATGAGAGAAACTGAGCCCTAAGAGCTAATATTTCAGGTCACTTGCAGATTCAGGAAAACAATATTAAATTGGTTGCACTTATTTCAGAGAATGTTGTTGAAAAACGAACAACAAACCTACCAACCAAACCGAACATTTCAAACAAACTAAACCAAAAACATATTCCTTAAAGTAATAGCATTTTTTTAGGACACATAAATGTATAGGCTGTTACCCCTTGTCCTCTCACTACAGTCCCTCATAAGAGTCCCTCCCCAGCATCCCTATAGGCCCCCTTCAGATATTGGAAGGATGCTATGAGGTCTCCACGCAGCCTTCTCTTCTCCAGGCTGAACAGCCCCAACTTTCTCATCCTATCTTCATGAGGGGAGACGAAGGGTGGCTATGAGGGAAGATGTTGTGGTTTAAGCCCAGCCGGCAACCCAGAACCACGCAGCTGCTCACTCACTCCCCCCCCCCCCCCCCCCCCGCCTTCCTCCCCCCTCTCCCAGGGGGATGTGGAGGAGAATTGAAAGAATGTAACTCCCACGGGTTGAGATGAGAACAGTCCAGTAACTAAGGTATTACACAAACCACTGATGCTACCAACAATAATAATAATGATAAGGGAAATAACAAGGGAAGAGATTACAACCGCTCACCACCCATTGACTGATACCCAGCCTGAACAAGCAGTGATCTCACCCTTCCAGGTAACTGCCCCCAGTTTATATACTGTGCACGATGTGTTGTGGTATGGAATACCCCTTTGGTTAGTTTGGGTCAGGTGTCCTGTCTCTGCTTCCTCCCAGCTTCCCCTCCTCCCTGGCAGACCATGAGACTCGGAAAGTCCATGGTCAGAGTAAACATTACTGAGCAGCAACTGAAAACATCGGTGTTATCAGCGCTGTTCCCAGGCCAGAAGTCAAAACCACAGCACTGCACCAGTTACTAAGAAGGAGAAAAATGACTGCTACTGCTGAACCCAGAGCAGGTGATCATGAGGGATGACGAGAGGTGGCTATGAGGGAAGATCGTGAGAGGAAAGTAGAGGAGAACATGAGGGGAGGTGGTGAGGGCAAAGAAGGGGCAGCCATGAAGGGACATCATGAGGGGAGATGAAAAGTGGCTATAAGGGAAGATCATGAGGGGAAAGGAGGGTCAGCCATGAGGGGAGATCATGATGGGAGACAAGGGATGGCTATGAGGGAAGATCATGAGGGGGAAGGAGTGGCAGCCGTGACAGGAGGCCATGAAGGGAGAGGAGGGGCAGCAATGAGAAGAGATCGTGAGGGGAGAACAGGGGTGGCTATGAGGGAAGATAGTGAGGGTAAATGAGGGGCAGCCATGAGGGGAAATTGTGAGGGGAAAGGAGGGGCAGCCATGAGGGGTGAGTGACCGTCATGAGGGATGATCATGGGGGGAGAGGAAAGGGTGGTCATAAGGGAAGATCATGATAGGAGAGGAGGGGCAGCCATGAAGGGAGATCATGAGCAGGGAGAAGGGCAGCCATGGAGTGTGAGGGGTGGCCATGAGGGATAGGGGCGGCAGCTGTACAGTATAGGCCACTACAGGGGGCAGATGAGGGGTAACTGCGACTGGAGATCATGAGGGGCAGGCATAATGGGAGATCAGTTTGCCCTTAGTGACATGGTTTAGCGCTGGGCTTGGCAGTCCTGGGGTAATGGTTGGACTTTATGATCTTAAAGGTCTTTTTCAACCTTGTTAATTCTATGATTCTATGATATCATGGTCTATGTACACCTGAGGTCTGGGCTGCACGCAGGAGAGGCATGAACATGAGGGTGTGTGTCCTCAACCTACTCTCAGGACAGAGTAACATACAGAGGACTCACACTTCTGCAGCAGCACTAAGGCTGCAGGGTTTTCATACATCCTTACCAGCCCAAAGCTCACAGATTTTTGGCTACAGTTTTTGCAGTTCAATCTTCTATAAGCATATATTATCCCACCAGATAATTTCATGACTTTCATTCTAAAACAGGGATCTCAATCAACTTCTTAGTGGTCCCTGGTTCCATTGCTCTTTTCTGGGAAGGGAACCAGTGTTAGCAATGCCTAGGGGTCTATAAATCCAGATTATTGACCAGACATTTCCCCTGGCCTGTGCAACTTCTGAAAAAGCTTTTCATATTGCTGCGAAACACAGTGACCCAGAGGTCAGAATCTGGAGCTCTTGTTTCCCTTGGCATGTCTCTCCCACTCAGGGAGAACCACAGTCTGCAGGTCAATCAATCCAGTACTCTGCACAGACACAGATGAGTCCCTGAGAGGGCTAAAGGGGTTGACAGGACAGTGCTAAAGGCATTTCTGCAAGAGTAGTTACTACTTGGATCTTTTGGAAACCACAGCATACAGATAAATCAATCACAGACTAACCACAGCTGGCAGTAGATACATTCACACATCATGAATGGAAGTGAATTGTCTTCTTGTTTGGTAATTCAGTTGTTTAGTCCCAAGATCAGTTTGCCAGTTTGAATCAGAGCAGATTTCTGTAACCCAGCACTGCACACCACAGCTTGTGTGAAAAAAATACTCCAGTCTTCTTTGAACTTCTGAGTATTTTGACCCTTCAGAACTTGTACTATGAATTTTTAAATTAACTAGCTCATAATTAAATCAACTGATTAAATAAAGAATTTTTAGTTGATAAAGTACCGTTACGCATTCAGATGGCATAGGAGTTTTAATGATATGTAGATTATCCCTAAGAACAGCTTAGTCCTCCTACACAGCTTCCTGGGTCCCTCCCTGCTCACAGCCGCATCGCTGGCCAGGTAGCTCACCCAAATGAGGCATGGTGGCCCTGGAGACAAGGATTCAAGGCACTTTGTCTCTGCTCTTCGTTCCATGGGTGCTGGTAGGGTGTACTGTTGTTTTGTGCTTCCATTTCCCCCTCCAAAATGAAGCTGTGATGTTCCCTCAGCTATAGCGTGCTCAAGAGGAGCATGATCTAACTCATCCTTGAGATTCAGAGCCTCACAGCACAAAGGTATACTCAAGCAGGAAAGGAGGAGTTGTCGCCAGGTATTTTTCAGTGAAGGGTGTGTGTGAGAAAAGCTGGAGAAAAACAGGAGACAAAGGACAAATGGACATTTCTTGAGCAAGTATCAGGAGACATGGCTTTAATGAAAGCAGAGGGTTTTGGCTGAAAACTGGCTGAAGAAAGCTTGCTGTTGAGAATGAATCATAGAATCACAGAATCATTTAGGCTGGAAAAGATCTTTAAGATCATCGAGCCCAACTGTTGAACTAGCACTACCAGTTCCACCACTAAACCATGTATTTGTCACATCTACATGTCTCTTAAATACCTCAAGGGATGGCACCTCCATCACTTCCCTGGGCAGCCTGTTCCCATGCTTGATAATCCCTTCAGTGAAGAATTTTTTCCTAATATCCAGCCTAAATCTCTCCTGGTGCAGCTTGAGGCCATTCCCTCTTATCTTACTCCTTGTTATTTGGAAGAAGAGATCAACACCCGCCTCACTCCGTCCTCCCTTCAGGTAGTTGTAGAGAGTGAGAAGGTCTCCCCTCAGCCTCTTTTTCTCCAGACTAAACAACCCCAATTCTCTCAGCCTTTCCTCATCACACTTGTTCTCCAGACCCTTCACCAACTTCATTGCCTTTTCTGGACCTGTCCAGCACCTCAGTGTCTCTCCTGTAGAGAGTGGCCTAGAGCTGAACACATGATTCAAGGTGCGACCTCACCAGTGCTTGGTACGGAGGGACAGTCACTTCCCTAGTCCTGCTGGCCACACTATTTCTAATACAGGGCCAGGATGCTGTTGGCCTTCTTGGCTGCCTGGGCACAAGCTGGCTTATGTTCAGCCAGCTGTCGACCAACACCCCCAGGTCCTTTTCTGCCAGGCATCTTTACAGCCACTCTTCTACAAGCCTGTTACATTGTGTGGGATGTTGTGACCAAAGTGCAGGACCCACCACTTAGATGCCCTCTCCTGTTGTTTGATTTGGCTTTTTAGCAATAATTCTGTGTAAGTAAGCTTGCCTAGAATATTACAGTTCACATTAGTTTCTCCCTTTAATGGCAGCAACATCCAGAGCTCTCAGTCTTAGTTCACCACTGGCTGCAAGCACCAAAAGACATTGGATGAGAAGCTACAGTGTGACTATTGCAGGTATCTCAAGTCCAGGCCACCCTTGTCCTTGCTTGAGCATAAAGAGCTTTCTATTGCAAATGAAGTTCCCCTGGCTTTGGATCATTAAAAAACCACACCAGGAAAAGCTGCTTGACTTAGAGGTGTCATTTGGTGTATCCTTTCCCATCCCTTAAACATGAGCACATGACAAAACACAACAAAAAACTGTTTCTCAGAGGATAGAAACAAAGGACTTAAATTTTTTCTAAAAGCTTTTTAGGCCAGTTCCCCAGTGCAAATTTTTCTTCCAAATCAGGACTCAATATGCCACATAAAGCCATACCTACTGCTCAGAGTCTAAATTTAGACCCTCTTCAGAACTGAAACTACACCAGAGGAAAAATATCTAACAATGGTCTTTATTTAATTTGACATCTCCCTCTTCAAAAACTTTCCTTACAAATTTCTTTTGTGTTCTTCTATTAGAACAGTTTCTTTTCTTGGTATAATTCAAGTGTGTCATAAAGTGGGAGCTACCCATTTAAAAACACATGCATGTACAAGTAGAAAGATAAAAGAAGCCTCAAACAGCCAAACTCCTTAATGTTGCAAATAGAGGTTAGAGGGAGGAGGTAAGAAGAAAGAGGAAAAACACAATGCTTGAAAGAAAAAGAAAAAAAAAAGAAAGAAAAAAGTTGTGAAATGTTTTGCTGATTCTTCTCAAGATAAGGATGCATGTAATATTTATTACATAGTCAATATTTTGATACTATCATTTAAATATCTCACTATTGAAACAACCTGGAAAGTGGAAATTTCATATGAATAATCATTATTATTATATTCCACAGATCAGTTCCCTTTCATGCATGCCTTCTGTCAGTATTTCTTCTGTGTTTTGTTTCACTTTCATGGAAGCACATGAATGGGAGCAGAATTTGCTGCTACTCCTACCAAAAGCCATAATTGCATGTTTCAGACATGAGACCTAGCTCCTGTATGATGGACTGTGGTGATGCAGACAATAGATAATAGGATCAGAGTAATCAAAACCAAGCTTCTTAGAATCAAGCAAATGTGTTTAATAACCAAGAGGCACCCAAATCCATAAAATAATTCATACCATGAAATGGCACTAAGTGGAATGTTTTTGAAAACATTTTCAAGATGTATTACTAGATTTTTAATTCCTGAACTGTGCGTACAGCACATTTGTTTGATTTAGTGTCTAAAATAAACTTTTACTACTTTTTATTCCTGCTAGCACTGAAACAATTAACACAGGAAAATGGAGCGTGTGTGAGACTGCCCCCAGCCCAGTCATCAACACAGCTCTTCAGTGCAATCCCCACTGTGTAGTCCAGCTTTGTCCTTAGCTTCACAACTGTGGCCCCACTGGTAGATTTCTCCTGGTGGTTGGAAAGCGGATGCAGTTTTGGTCTGTGTTAGGAGGAAGAGAATGCAAATACAACTTTCCAAAACAGCAGCTAGGTTTTGTGATATTGAAATGTTGTGGTTCTCAGAAGGGCATTTAAAACAAGTGATAGAGACAAGAGATGTCAGACTCTAGATAACTTCTGAGCAAGATACAGCCCAGATCATTAGATGATAGTGCATGTGAAAGGTGTGACCCTGGAAGAAGAAACAGAGAAAAAGATCAGCTAGATAGAGGAGCAAAAAGAGGCCAGGTTTACTTTCCTGGGAAAAAAAAAAAAAAAAGGAAGCCTATGAATAGGCAAATGTTGAGAGGACAATAAAGGGATTCAGCCCCAACCTTAAGAAGAGGGAAAGAGGCAGAAGTGAAACAAAGAACAAAGATGATCCATAGGATGTTGCATGAAAAAACAAAAGCCAGAGGACTCTCCATCCCTGGCAGTGTTCAAGGCCAGGCTGGAGAGAGCCTTGGGTGGCATGGTTTAGTGGGAAGTGTCCCTGCCCATGGCAGGTGGGTTGGAACTAGATGATCTTAAGGTCCTTTCCAACCCTGACTATTCTATGATTCTGTGATTCTGTGACTCTGTAAGGTTTTTTGCTCACATTAAGAAAAGGAAGATCTCTGTGACCAATGATTTTTATTAAGAGTAATTGGGAAGACCGTTGTCAAAGTCAGATTTAGACAACAGAATGGGTACTGACAGCTGGGATGTGCTGTAGGGCTGGAAAGGATTCTGACTGGAAAGAAAGAAAATCTACTGGCTGTCCATGATAGGCCAGATGACACTGCCATAGTCACATTAGAGGTGATCAGGGATGAACGAAGTTACAGGTGCCCTTCAGTAGGCAAAGAGCAAAGGCATGAGTCAAGATGTAGGATACACTGACAGCTCATGGGCCAGTGCTGTTAACAAGGTTCTGGGATGTTTGACCCTCAAAAAGGGGTTCACAGAATGAGGACTGCTCTTGGGAATGGATTCTACATGGATAACTCCTAGAATTGTGGTCTCATGACTGATAAGAGCTTTAAACTAGAAACAGACGATAGAGGATTGGGAGACTCAATCTCCATGCCTGATTCTAACACAAGGAGAAAAAGAAAAATCAGAAAAATGAGATTATTAAAATGGGTAATACAACACAGAAGGAGAGAGGAATAGGCAGCAAGAGAATATGGGAATAATATTGAAGAGAGGAATAAATGTTTGTGTGATGCATTAAATGAAATTTGCTATTTAAAACTGGATTAAAACAAAGAAAATCAAGAGAAATGCTGTGTATTAAGACCAGATACATATAGGAAGTAGAATCTCTGATGCAGAACAAAAGAAAAGAATATTACAGGAACAATAGAAACACGTTGGAATAGTAATCTTGCCTCAAACACAGGCATTGAAAGATATGCATTATTTAAAAAAGAAGAAAAGGTTAAAGGCGATGAAGTAGCAATTCTCATTACCTGATGAAGTAGACTGAAAAGAAATAAGAATTGATTGCTTCAGTAAAGCCCAGAAACAGTCTATGTCAAAAATCACTTTTAGAAAGCCTGGAAAAGACAATATCTGGGAATTAAAATAGGGTCTGCCATTCACTTTAATGGTTAGATCTTGTTACGGCTGAAGATCACCATCTTACTACAAGAAACTAACAGAACACACCACTAGAAGAGTTTCAAGTTCACCATGTGGTAAGCAATGCTTCCAAATACAGTACAAACTATCCTTGCATGAAAGAGACAAATTTCTACAGCAAGTAGACCCAGGCTCTAGAGCAACATCACATTAGATATGGTTCTAGAAGTACCAAACCACTCCAAGGTAATTGTAGCACAGAAGTTCGGTCTAAGTGACCACAAACTGATTCAATTTTAAATAAGCAGAAGAATAAAACCAGACCTAGACCCATGATCTGTGAGTTTGAACTTGAAATGTCCAGCAAAACAGAAAGTTAAATCTTAAGACCTCTAGGATCTGAATGTAGCAGGGACCTGGCCTCAAGAGTACAAAAATTCCTATGAATTTGCAGCCCCATTCCACTTCCCTTACACACAACTAAGGGGAAAAAAGTCATTGTGGAGTAGAACAAACATCCATCACAAAAAAATTATCAGGAAAGAGCTGATGTAGAGCAAAAGGAGCTGAGCAACAAAGAAAAACTTATTTAAGGTCCAAAAATGCAAGACTGAACTTAAGACTCAGGCTGTGGAAGATCCTGCCAAAGAAATACGCAGCAAGTGTGCATCAAAATAAAGCAATCCTATGGACAAACACATACAAATAATTCTGTTGGGACATTTTTCACTGGCCCTCTCTTCCAGCTATCCCATTGTAACTCAATTTTTACCAAGACCTGCTCAGCAAAATGCAGCATATCCACTTCTAAGTTTTATACTGGGAAGATCTGTGCAGTGTATGAGCCTATCCTGTCCCATGTCACTACAAACGAGTTAAATCTGGTTTTACTTTACATGGCATTGGATTTGCAGAAGGCTGAGTTCCATGTCTCCAGTGTGAGCATTTATTCATTCAGATATATCAACAGCACCATAAATTATCTTACCATACCAAACTACTTTTGACTACAGAGACTGGATAAGGGAACCAAGCACTATCTCTGAGCTTTTATTTCTATTTCATAGTGGTTGTTAGACGGCCTTTTGGAGAGAGCAGGGTTGGCAGAAATGGTTGAGGAGAAAAACAGGTGAGGAAAGGGTAAAGAACAAGGGTAAAGTACAACTGCAGCACTGTGAAGTGAGTACAGACAGGAGAAATCACACACTGAGGATGATCATTAGCCCCTGTAGTGTTCTGGGGGCAGGGATAGTATTTAACACTGTATTTACATAGTGATTAGCGCAAAGAAGTATTGACGTTTGACTTGAATGAATGTGACTTTAATAACTACAAAAAGAACAGAGTCTTGGGCCTCGACTACTGTTTACACTAAGCACATCAATGTGTGCCATGCACCATGAACCTCAGCAGTTATAGGCAAGGCCTTCTGAACACAGCGGCTGGACTACAGCTGTCTTCACTTCATCAGGTGCTCCTGGGGACACTGAACCCACAGCTAAGTGGAAGAATCACCCTGACTGCATCCAGGGTGTGCGCAATATAACCACAGCTCCTGCTACTGAAGGGTACCTGGTCTGGCTGGAAAGCATCCCAGCTGACCTGTAAAGCCCAAGTCAATTTTTCATGGCAGTCCCACTGAGGGTCTGGGGTAAGTGAAGGCGCTACAGAGCACCAGACCCACACATGGTGGGCAGGTTTTCCCCAGGCAGCATCCCAGCACCAGGGCTGAGCGTAGCCCTGTGACCACACTGGAAAGCAAATTATGTGGGCAGCAGTGACCTGCACCACTAGTGCAAGGCACAGCGATCCTTTGCAGTCCTTTACCAGTCCGTCAATCTCTTCAGTGCTACCTCCCAGTGTCACTGGAGTTTTCCCTTCCTTCTACCACTGCTACACCTGTGCTGGAAATGGCTACCTGCTGTGCCACTTCAACATGTTACAGCACATGATAGATTCCCAATAACATCTCCCTAGAGAATCCAGAATTTCCTTTATAGGGTTACAGAAACTTTTAAAAACATTTGGATCTCACACAGGGCATATGCCTCCACCGGTGTGAAAATAATGTGTGTGGCTTTGCTCCTCCAGGCGACTTCTTCTTCGTGCATCAGGTAAATGATGAATTACCCTGTCAGTCAGAGCTCTTCCTTTCAGGGAGATAAAAAGCATGAGTTTGAATAGAAGTTACTTGGTTTTAGCTGCGTCACAGCCTCATGGATGGATGTGACAAGTTGGTTCTGTAGCACCCAGTCCTGGGAGCTGCCCCTTAGATTTGACATGGGATACAGTGCAGTGCAGCAAAATAATAGCCACAGCTGAAGTCTGGGCTTCTGGGCATCACCCAACAACACAAAATACTGCAAAGCCTGCAGGGTGAGGACAGCATGGAGCTGTTTTCATCTCTAAACCTGGTGGCTGACACACGGATTCCCTGCTGCAGGCTATAGTTCTGCTGGTCTTTGGGCTTTGAGCTTGACAGATCAAACTGGGCTGGAAGCTGCTGCACTGTATCAGCAAAAAGCTGCAGCCAAGTCAGGACAGATCTCCCTTAAAATTATATACATATATATATATACATGTACATATATACAATATATATACATAAAAGTGACATGGGGAAAGTAATTACTATGGAAAAGTTACAAGCTAAGGAGTGGCCATGTCCTATAGATGCCTTCATGGAGCCCATTTTTATGCTTCTTATAACCACATATTTACCAAATGTCGTTCTTGATTGGCAATTAGTTCCAACTCTTTACTGAACTTACCTTCATCCTCATGGCACTACCTTGCTACCCCCATAAATGTCTCACCCAAGAGTGATGAAAAAAACTGTTACAGAGCTCTGCTGGCTCTATCCAGTTAAATGTATGTAGGGACAGGGTGGTCACTGTTTATGGAGCCTTTATAATGAGGGACAATCCAGAAAGATTTTAACCTTCTCATCATCATGATATGATAGCCCTGAGGGTAGTGAGCACTGTACAACTGGATTGGTCCACTGCCAATGAGTCTGAAGTTTACTTACAGCATGTGGATGCCTTTATCAAACAGTCTGGAGCATAAAGAAAACCTGCACAAGTCCTACTTTATTTTTTACTGTACTGCCTAATAGATGCTTTGTCAAGTTATACATTTCTTGCTGTGACAAATTATTATTCTTCTCCTGACAGGACCTCCAGCTGAGTCTGCTGTGCTCAATTAGGAGTAAATGCATATTTTAATCTGCCCCATGGTGTAGTAACATTTCACTCTGTGGCCTTGGCAAAGGCACCATTTAACTATTTCTGCAGTGGTTTCACATGCAGCACATAATTCTAACGTCAGCAGCATTTCCGTCTGTTCTAGTTTCCGTGGTAGTACTCCCTTAGGCATTGGGATGTGGACAATTAAAGCCCACTTTATCATTTTGGAAACAATGATTACCTTCCCCTGATACAGTTCATCACTGCACAGCAGCTGCTTTTACCATCACAATCATCTTTGCTTATCCAGGCCATTGCAGTCTTCTGGTAAGCTGTTGTGATCACTCTCCACTGGTGGACTATCAAAAGGTGCCCCTACGCCCCTCCTAAATCAATGCATCAGGTCTTGCCCTTCTCACTAGTCAGGATCAGCTCCAGATCTCCCCCCATCTATGGCAACAAACAGATCACCTCAAAACCACAGAGCCTATGCTGTATGGAAAATTTTCCAATAAATTGTAAAGACTTTTGTGAAAGGTCTTCTAATGCTGTAGCAGCTCTTGAAAACTACCAAGGCGTGACTCAGCAGCCATGGAGAGCTGATGAGATGGGAAACCATACAACATTACTTTTATGGTGCAATATGGCTCTCTTCACTCTTTGCAGGGAAAGCAAACAATTAGGGGTTATTTGTGGGGGAGAAAAAAAAACCAACAGTCTTGTGAGAGGAATAAATTGCACTAAAAAAAGGAAAAGTGGAAGATTCTTTACAGGAAATCAGGACCTCTGTGGAAATATTCAGTTGTGCTGGTACATTCAGAATGATGTCTGCCCAGAGGGATGGCACTGCCCTTTTTGACTGCCTCCAGGCTATTTTAGAACCACTGAGTCTCAGAAATACTTCTAGAAAAATCTTTAATTTCAAGTCCAATTTTTAGGCTTTTAGCTTTTTGCATGACACCAAGCTGTGTGGTTCAGTTGATACCTTGGAGGGAAGCAATGCCATCCAGAGGGACCTTGACATGCTTGTGAGGTGGGCTGATGCCAACCTGATGAAGTTTAACCGTGCCAAGTGCAAGGTCCTGCACCGGGGTCGGAGCAATCCCAGGCACAGCTACAGGTTGGGCAGAGAAGAGATTCAGAGCAGCCCTGTGGAGAAGGACTTGAGGGTGTTGGTCAATGAAGAAATGAACATGAGCCATCAGTTTGCGCTTGCAGCCCAGAAAGCCAAGCATATCCTGGGCTGCATCAAAAGGAGCATGACCAGCAGGTCGAAGGAGGTGATCCTGCCCCTCTCCTCTGCTCTCATGAGACCTCACTTGGAGTATTGTGTGCAGTTCTGGTGTCCTCAACATAAAAAGGACATGGAACTGTTGGAACAAGTCCAAAAGAGGGTCACAAGGATGATCAGGGGACTGGAGTATCTCCTGTATGAAGATAGGATGAGAAAGTTGGGGCTGTTCAGCCTGGAGAAGAGAGGGCTGCGTGGAGACCTCATAGCAGCCTTCCAGTATCTGAGGGGGGCCTATAGGGATGCTGGGGAGGCACTCTTCATGAGGGACTGCAGTGAGAGGACAAGGGGTAATGGGTTCAAAATTAAACGGGGGAAGTTTAGACTGGATATGAGGAAGAAATTCTTTACTGTAAGGGTGGTGAGGCACTGGAATGGGTTGCCCAGGGAAGTTGTCAATGCTCCATCACTGGCAGCGTTCAAGGCTGGATTAGACATAGCTTTGGGTGGTGAGGTTTAGTGTGAGGTGTCCCTGCCCGTGGCAGAGGAGTTGGAACTAGATGATCTTAAGGTCCTTTCCAACCCTAACTATTCTATGATTCTATGATTCTCATATGCTGTTTGGCTTACCTGTGGTCGGAGGTTTGATCATTCAAAACCCTTGATTGCCTAAAACAAACTCATGGTCCCCGATGCATTCAGTAGCCTGAAAATCCCACTAATTATTTGAAATCATGGTTAGCTGCATTAATTCAATGTCTCCCACTCAACTTGGAGAACAAAGGCTTGACTGCAATTTTTTTTCTTTTATGCGCAGTGTGCTCTCTGGTACTACTTACCCTATAAAAAATATATCTTGTCTTTTAATCAGCACAAGCAAAACAGAGATAAGCCTTCTGAAAAGGACTTGAAAAGCAGTTAAAGTTGCAGAGGAATTATGTGCAAGTCTGTAGAGTATAGTTATACAAAATCATACAAAAATTTAATTGGTATCCATGAAAGACACCAGCAGCTGGGTCAAGAGGGTTCTTAGAGGAACAGTTCAGCAAGGGAGCAGCAGAACAAATGTTTGCCGTTTCAATGCACTCAAATCCTGTATTGGAACACCACTGCTGAGTGATCAAGCCTTGGTCCTTAACTTCTCAATATGGCCTTCCAAGGTTGGCCAGGGAAAGGGATTAAGGAGCAGTCTGATAAAATGCCTCAAGTTAAAGGTTCAAGGCATTGCACTGGCAAAGGCAGCCAAAGCAAGCAAATCAACCCAGTTTGAGATTAGGATTGCTGTACATAAAATTTTAAGAAATAGTCACTTCTTGCACTGCATTGCAATACATCTGCGAGTCAACACTCATCCACCATGGTTCTGGTATCTAGTAGGACATCTAGTCTTTTACAAGCAGCTGGGTGATCCCAGGATTCCTGAGAAAAATCCGGTGGCAATCAGAGGGCTCTGGGACATGTCAGCTCCCTGCTTAGCAACAGGTCCAGTAGCTACCTTACATATGAGAGATGATACACAACAACAAAAACTTCTATTAATAACACCTCATTTCCATGGGTGAGCATTGAGCTCACACTACACGTGGTTTGACCTGCTTATGCAACACCACTGATCATTTTGACACTGTGCGCCACTTTTGTCTGATGAGGTGGGTGTGCAGCACAGACCCTGCTATGGGAGAACTAGCTCAACTGCTAACTCCTTTGGGCTAGTTGTTACTGTTTTTTATTGTAGATCTGTGCCAGATCTGAAACAGTGCCTTAGCAATGAAAAGCTCCCCAGGAGATACGGGAATATCTCATTAGCAAAATTACGTTTTTCCAAGAGTGATTTTTGTGTAAACATAAAGCCCTTCATTTACACTGAAAACATTTCAGCAGCAGTCTCTTCTTCCTATTTTCATGTAATTTGCCAGGAATTTTTAATGTTTTCTTGTATTTGTATGGAAAGGAGCAAGATCCTTCAGGAGCTAGCTGATGAGGCACATGTTTCAGGTAATGATAAATACAAATGCAAATGTAATCTGAATGTGGCTTTTTTGTTTAGTAGTTTTCATACTGCTTAATTTGTTTATTTTATTTGCTAGATTAATCCTAGCCCTATTGTAGCAGGGTATTACTGGGTTGTGGTATCACATGTGGCTCACATCATAGTCAAATAACTTTTGGGTTGAGAATTAAATAATGTGGACTTGTTTTCACAAGCACAAACTAAGCAAGTTTGGGAGATTGTCACCAGGCCTTAAAAGAATGAAGGAAGGAGACTGGATAAGGCAGGAGAAATAGGATGTGCAGCATTTTACCCCTCCAAACTGTGGAAAAAGCATAGAGGGGCTCATCAGAGACTGTAGATCCTGCGCAATTCACAGAAATGGGCTGTAGTATAAGGATCAGCTGAAACAACCCTGTCTGTCCAGCCCCAGCACAGCTGGTCAGGTCAGAGCATGACTAGACCAACGGCCATCTGAATGATTGATTGTGCGTGAGCATGGAGACATGGAAATGCTCTTCTCTAGCGAAGGTGACTGTACAGAAATCCCTGTAAGTTTGTGTGGATTAGGATCTAGATGCTCATCTCTCTTTCCCAAGGGATATTTTGTTGGCCAGTTTTCACTGGGTTAAACTCATGTAACTAGATCTCAGCTTCCTGCCCCAGTGATACTTCAAATGCAAAACTGAGACTTGTTTATACTTTCTTGGTGACAGATTTCTCAGCCTAGGAGAGAGAAGGATGAACAAAAAACTCAGATCAAAGCCTTCATCTGGCAAAGGAAATGTTACTCAACAGCAGCTAGGAGCTACCAGCCTTCAAACAATAAGCACTGAATGAGCAGCATGGTTATCTAGCCATGGGAGAGAACTTCCTTCTGAGCATAACTGTCTCAGGAAGAGAATCATACTGATAGCCAGACCTTATGCCACCATTTCTATCATAACTTTGGAATATGTCTGACAAAGCAGGTCACATTAAAAACCTGCAGTTATGAGATCAAAAAGGACACATGAGTCCAACAACCAATACCAGAGTTGAAGGCAAAACCCAGCACTCCTACATCCCAGTCCAGCACCCTGTCAAGAGCTTGTTTTCTCCAAGCTTTCTTAACTACCGCTGGATGCAACGGCAGCGTATTTGCATGCTGTCTCCATTCCAGTGATACTCACCTTCAGAAAAAGGATACCAGCTAATTAAGAGCAAGCTCTCTGATGATCAGTTCATTTGCAATTCCTCACAGGCACGGTTTTGGGATTGCATAATACAAGGCATAGCACCAGCCACTCCAGTAAGAGAAATCAAGAGAGATGTGCAAATGGAGAGATGACGATTTGTCCTTGAGGGAGGACGTTTAGCATACCTAGAAACACAACCATTTTTAAAATTAATTAATCCCCTTAAGGAATTGTGAGTGATGGATTAGAGACTTTAACTGGGGAAGAAGTCTGTGACACGGTGTGTACTTGAGGAGGCACTGAAAAAGGACGTGAGATTGCAGTCTCATGTTCTTAAGCAAAACCATCAGCCTCAGTGTGGAGCATATTCATTGGCTGGAGAAGGAATGGCTCAAGGGGACCCTCGGAGCTACATGCAAGCAGAGAAGGATCTGCGGCACCTACTGCTGGCCAGCCAGCCAGCTCTGAGAGCAGCTGTGCAAGAAGCAGAGAGGGAAAGCAGAACCAGGGAGGAATATAGCATGCAGTGACATTTTAAAAACATATTCTTGACTCTGAGAAATGTCTAGATAAGCAGGGTAGCAGACGATATGGAGATTTCTTATTTTAATGGAAAAGAACAGCAGGACATTGCTTCAGATGTGCTTCCTTACTAAATCTGCCTGTTAGTTTTCGAGTCTGAGCCATCTCTATCTTAGTATGCAACATGTTCCACAAAGTAATGAGATTTCCTTGAGTTTCCACTGTATTAGATTTCTGTACACATCAAATATTTAATAAGAATTAGCATCCAGCCATCCTCCCTCCTCCCCTCCACAATAATATTAACTTCGACTGAGACACCACCATTCTGCTATTCACAGTGCTGTGAAGGGTAAGTGAAAAAGCCCTGTATATTTTTCCAAGGGATTTGCTGTGCCCCTCTGCAAATACACAGTAATTGAGAAAAAGAATGACCAAGAGAAAAAGATACAGTAAACTGAAGGTGTGAAAAGAGACTTCTCATTAGTCTTTGTGTCAGTTATGGTATCTGAGGAACAATTTCATAGCAATACCATATTTATTTGATGTGGCACAGATATCTGGGCTCACTGTTACGGATGGCATTTGCTCTTTATGCTTAAAGTACCTCTTTAACAAAATGGCACTCCATAAAAATTTAGTGTGTTCCTACTGTAATTAAAAAGCCCTAGTCACTTTTGCATTTATGATATAAACTATAATAGCTGTAAAATCCTGCAATTAATTTGCGCCAACATTTCATACTTGAGAAATTCTCATTACAAATTTCATTACTTATTCACTTATCTGTAATTTGTCCTATATAACTTAAAGAATATTAACAAATTTAGAGTCACTTTTGCTCTATTAAAAGCTAAATAGAAAAGCCTTTCACCTAGCAAGCCAATCACGATAACATTCTCAAGCCTGCTCCAAAATGGTGGTGAGCTACAATCAGGCTATACAGAAAGAAATATTCTTTATGAAGTACGAGCCATAAACAACATGCAAAGCCCTTTAGAAACTGTGTGATGTATCCTTAGCTAATCCACTGCATCCTCATTAGTTTAAAAGCATTACAAGGCTTGAGTGTCTTACACTGTGGCTGTGAATTTGACATGCAGCAGGGCAGGACTGGCAATAAAGCAACAAGGAAATAGTTATCTATCCAGGCAACAGCAACTATACAAAGTCCAGAAGACAGGGATTTCTGTTTCCCCTTCCCTCTTCAGTTTTCTTCCCTGCTGCTCAGAGTCATAATTTGCTCTCTGGATAGATTCAGGACTTCAAGGGCTGTAAAATCTTAAGGAGCACTGAGACACATCCCCCGTTTTCCTCCAAATAAGGGATGGTGCTACCAAAGCAAGACAAAAGAAAGGAGTGGCAGAAGAGGGCTGCACATGTGAGCCCATGGGAGACGGAGAGGAACTTTGGCGGCCCTATAGTTTCTCCTGGCTGCTGAAATCTGACTGCATGAGAGCAAAACCACCCAACTGCTCTTGAAATTTTGACCATGTCTTCTTCATGGCTGTGTGTTCTCTGTCATCTTCTCTGGGGCCACTGCTCCAACCCTGCAGATGCCAGAACTCTGCTGAAAGCATCTTAAGTAAAGAAAAACATCATCTCCAAGACCACTGACTACCCCTTGACCATCCAAATCCAGTCCAGCTCCGCCCAACTTCCAAATAGCATTTCCAAATATGCTTTTCATGATTTTTCACCCTTTATGTTCATTTAAACTCATTTTTACTTAAAAGAGGATGCTTTACTCCTTTCCCAATTTTTTTCTGTGTTTTTGCAGGACACCACTTACCTCGCTCACTGCATTAATAGGCTACTTCTGCCAAGTCTTGCATGCGATGGTAAAATATGACAATAGAAGCCAGCAAGGAGCAGGCAAAAAAGGTTAAAGCTCAGATTGGCCCTCTGGCAAAAAAAGAATAGAGACATTTTTTACCTCATAGTGTAAAATCTACAAGTACAACTCCAACTCCAAAACACTGCCTGCTGAACAATTTGTATTACAGCTCAGTAACACAAGCTTTGGCCATGCCCTGAGTATTCTGTGAATGAATGAAAGAAGAATAAGTTATGAGGAAATAAGTAATGATGTCCTAAAGCTTGGGTAGTCTGAAACAAGAGTAAAAAAAACCTGGGATACCATCAGCTTTAACTGAGAACCCTTGGAAGCATGCAATTAAAGATTTTATTCCAATGAGAAAAATGCACTTTGGCTGACTTTGCATCTTGACTTTGCAAACAGTATGAAAGGCATTATAATACATTATGCAAAAGAGAAATGTGGTGTAAAACAAGGCCTAAAAAAAGTAACTTCACCTCCCTGAAACAGAAAAAAGCCCAAACACAGTGTACCAGGGCAGTGTCACTTGTTTGCCATGAAACTATATTCACAATGCACACAGATTCAAATATAAGTATATATGTATGTACTATATAAAGACATATAATTTCTCCCCTTCCCAACAATATATAACATTATATTAGCATTTTACTAGACTTTGTGCCACATTCGTTTTATTTCAATCTGTAATTAACATCTACAAAATCTAACTGTGAGACAGGAAATTACTATTCTAACAAAAGTAATCTTGCTTCTCAAAATGGCAGCTTTAACACAACCAACAATACAATTCATACATGAGAGAAACTGTCATACTTATTAGTTTTGTTTGCTCCATCTTTTGTAGAATATTATGGTGTACATTGAAATTTTATATGATTTAATAAACTTATATGGTAGCCAAGTACCCAAATAACTGTAACAAACCTTACTCCTCTCTCAATCAGGGCACTTGGTACATGCAGGATGCTCTTTCATTACTGAAGACTTAGCTTATAGCAAACCAGACACTATTAAAGTACCTTCAGAAAAGTACATTTACAGCGCCACAATCCTTCAAATACATAGCCCTTAATTCTGGAGGATAGTTGTAAAGAGGAATGTAGGCTCTACCTTTCTTCTACCATGAATCAACTTTGCAAACAAGTCATCTAGCAGAATTTCCATTGTGCTGCATAATAAAACAGTGGCAAGAAACGAATACACACACCCACAGACATACATGGGGTTTTGTATCAAGCTGACAGACATTAAAATGGAATAACAGAAAAACTGAGGAGAAAGAAAGGTTTATAAGGCCTCCAAATCTCTGTTTAGTTATGCAGAGATAATACCATAGATTTAAAGTTATTTTGGCTTTGGTGCACTAGAGGCAATATGTGATACCAGCTGCCATGTTTCCAAAAGTCACTGGCCCACCTAGATAAATGGTCCTACGCAGAAAGAACAGTGACGCGCGAGGCTTCTGGTTTGATCTAAAAGCCTTCTCCTTAAAACATGTAAATTCTTTGCATATATTTGATACACACACACTACTCTGCAGCTGCATTAAGACCAAAGATCATCAATATTCTGCTGTTCTTTATATTCTGGGTGCCAACTTCTTACTCACCAGAATTATGACACCCTTGACATTCTTTCCTGTAGAATTAAAAAGTGTCTAATAATTAGGGTCAGTGTTTACCCTGGTTATCTGCAAGAAAGTATCAACGAAGGAACAATTCAGTCAGGCCACCACATTTCCTATGAGCCACCCTCAAGCGTTCGCAATCAAGGCAAGCGAATGAAAGATGTTCAGCTGCTCCCCTTGCTCCATGAAATGCCAGCAGAACTATAAACAGGGACTTTCAGAGGCAACAGAGTTGTCACCATTTTTTATTCTCTGCTTCTATGTTTTAAACATGGCCTTCCACCTGAGGCTTTTAAGGCATTTTTGCACTCCAGAGTGCAGGCCACTGCACCCAAATTCATGCCTGAAGTACATTTTTCGTGTTTGCAATACTTTTAGAAATTATGTTTATGGAATATCCCTGGAAGAGAATGAACTCTTTATTCATAATACATAAGCTTTACATTTTTAATGACAGAATTAGACCTTCACTGATTTTATAACTACACTATCAGCCAACACACTCTAGTTTCAAATTAATTTGAAATAACTCACACAATGACTTTCTGCAATCTGAATTGGAGAAGCATGGACTTTGAAGTAGGCAGAGACTGTTAAATTAAGCGGTAATTGCAGCTACCACTAATGAAAGCACATAACAGCTTCCTTATTCCTTCGCCTGGATTTCTTCCGAGATGGCAGAACGGGTGATCACTTTTTGCAAAAAATCTGACTTCAGAACTGGCACAGAGGTCCCTGAATAAAGTGGATTTCTCAGTATATTTTCACTACTCTTTGTATCATGCAAATAGGTTTGTTAAAAAGCATAGTGATAATTTATATGTACGCCAGCATGGAGTCTATGCTACCTTCTTACCGAATAGCTTTATTGGATTAGTGCATCCCACTCTCAGTAGGATCACGTCCCACTGTGGCAGGAGATGTGAGATGTGCAAATGCATATGACTAGAGATCTCTGCAGATGTCAGTGACTCACTGCTCCAAGTGAAGGAAAGCTTCCCTTCAGGACAGCATTTAAATACATGTGGGTGCTCTGCTTGAGGGAAGACTTAAATATTTGCCAATGTCTAACACAACTAGGACCTAACTGGAGCTTTTAGGTGCTGCTATAATATTATTATTAATTATTACACAGGCCATATTAACCCATAGGGTATACACATGCTTAACTTCAAGGCTGCTAAGAAACACATATGATTATGAAACAGAAAATATCTTTGGGGAAATAATACTGTAATAAATGTCTCAGTGACTGTGCTGGATCCTAACAGCATGTAGAGGGGTTACATTTACAAGACACAGGGTCTGCAAATAAGATATGGCATTATCTTGCAGTGGAAAAAACTTGTCTCACCCCTCCCTTCCAAGCCCACTAATGTCCTAAATTTTCATAGGGCCTTATACTGCAGTACTAACTCAACAAAGCTGTTAATGTAAGTGCTACTACTGCAAAGTCAGTGTCTGCAGTGATATACTCAAAATCAAATAATATCTCCACGTATCAGGTGAAGAATAAACTGGAGCTGTTAGGTTTTGCCCACTTCAGAAGTAGGTATTTTCTTTGCTGCAAATATTTCCATGGCATATTCAAACAGACCAACACATGCTAAGAAAGGCAACTAATGTTCGGTAGTTTCTAACTGCAGAGGAGAAAAGGTTCTCTACTTTTGAGGACTGACAGGTCCTCATATGGTAAACCTGTCAGAAGTGTTACCTAACGTTGTCTGCCTGGCAATCTGTTTCCCAGTAACACTGGTTTCTGAGTAGCAGTAATAGAATTAATTATACTTCATTTTGCTGTCTTTAACAGTATTGACCAAATTTAAGAACAAATGAGAAGCGCTTATCAAGCTTGAAGAAAATAATCCATCAGTGGCACAATTTAAATTCTCTGCAGTTCTCTTATTAATCAAAGTAACACTTACTATCCTATCTCCACTTCCCATTAACAGTCATTAAGCACTGTTGCTGATTGAAGCAATTTCTTTAGGGATCTCAACCTCATTTTTAAGAGAACCTTCTACAGTGGAAAACAGTATCATACAGGAACAGTGACTTCAAGAGAGGTAGAAGGTTCTTCAATCATGTTCTGACCTTGACATTTCTCTGCAGCAGAATTTCACCAAGTACACAACCAACATGCTCCAAACTTCTGCTGTCTTTCTTCTGACAGCACCAGTGCTCCTCTATTAACCAGGGAGAAAAACACCACTTCCAAAGACAGTTATAGCCAGCAGGTTAAGTGTCTTTAACAACTGTACTGTCCTGCATCGGTGATTATTATTTATAGAGCCTTTTCATACACAGAGAACAATAAACAAAAAAAGAAATCATGAGATGCTCATTCTGTCACCTTACTGTCAATCCTCAGAGAAATCCAAGCAGTGATAAATCTCAAAGATTATATGGTACAGAAAAGATTTCTGATGTTGACTTTCTCTCCCCATTATAAATAATGTCATAGATTGATAGCTTTTGTTGGAACAAATGCAATCCTTCTCAGAGAAAGCCTAGCACATGGATGTGACACAGAGGGGCAGGTAAAGCCTGGGCTATAAGCACTGAGCTACAGCAGCACAGATCAATATGTGTTCAGGGCTACGAGTACATTGTCTGAGCTCTACACTGTAGGTGACACACAACCATACAGGGTAACAAAAAGCATTTTATGTTTCAGGGGGATCCCATGAGTCTCTGCACCCTCAGGGAGTTTGTTCTGTGGATGAGATTTATCAGGTTCCTTGCAAGGCTTTCAGGTTTACTGATTTTTACAAGTCGTCTTTTTGTGCCATTGCCCCTAACTCAGCATTTCCCAGAATATTTCTTTACTACTTTAGACAATTTTAGGGAAAATGCTCCTCTTCCTAAATCAGGAACAATACTGAGAGGCTGGAGAAATCAGAGGCAACGTATATTTGGGCAGCAGTAAAAGTCCTGACCTATAAAGTGTCTTAATGATGTTTATGTGCAAGGCAGATGTTATGTTCATCACATCACTATTCAGCTCAGCAAAAGGAGCCTGACTGGATCTCAGCATTTCCACATCTCTCTCTGAGCAAGACATTTACTGACTGTCCATTTTTGTCAGGTACCCATATGCTTTTTGGCCTTTAAACAAGTTTTTCTGGCTGGTGTATGGCTGCGGCCATATAAAACCTAGTATCAGCCCTATTCAAGCCAAACCTCCAACATTCAAGATCTCGTAAGATCGATCATAAATGTTCACACTGTGAACTGTTTCCAAAGTTTGCCACCCATCATACTGACTGAGTTCACTTTATCCTTTCAGGGAAGAAAAATCCATCAGTGGTACTAAATATAGAGACATCACTTCTGCTTAAGAAGTACTTGACCTGCAAATTAGTGGGTGCCAGGGAATATTTTAGGCAAGTACCACTGGATATCTGCACAGATCTCATTCTGTCAGTGTCTCAGTTATCAAAAAACAGGTTGCTGGCCTCAGTGGGCATTGGTTCTATCCCAATGTGGCTATTTCATACCCACTGCCATGTCCCTCCCACTTCAGGAGAAGATAGAAAAATGATCCAAGTTTGGCGGTGTGCTCTGTCTACTTAGCACCTCCACTTGTATTTATACCTGATGAAATTACAGTGCAAACTCGGAATTTGGTGGTCAAACCATGTGTTGATTCTATTCCACATGAATAAATGGTAGGCTAGGTATCAGGCTGGCAAAATTCAAGTTAAAATAAAAGTAAGAACAAAATACCACTTAACTTTCATGCAGCTAACTAAACAATTCCAGACTCTATGATATGAATGTTACGCTAGATTTTGGATCAATGTAATACCTACTCCCATTAAAGCGCTTAAAAATGAAAACATCTTACAGAGTGTCCCACAAGGCTGATAAATTTACAACACTATGAGCAGAAAACCAGAATTCAGCATTGTATTCAGGGAGCATGTATGTATTTCAGTTCTGTAGTGTTTCATGTATATAAAGAAGGTTAGATAGCCTATCACATACTTTCTCAGTATTTATCAGTTCCACTTGCTACAGACACATGTATTAAAGTAAATTAACAATCAGCTGTGGAGTGAATTACGGCAACTGCAGTGGGACTGAATAGAATCATAGAATCATAGAATAGTTAGGGTTGGAAAGGACCTTAAGATCATCTAGTTCCAACTCCCTTGCCAGGGGCAGGGACACCTCCCACTAAACCATGCCATCCAAGGCTATGTCCAATCCAGCCTTGAACACAGGCACATGGGAACATATTACATTTAAGCTTCCATCTCTACATACGTAACCATTAATGCTGAATATAATTAGGAGGAAAATCCTTTTCCATGTACTGTCATATACAGGACATCACACTGGCAAAGCCCATGGTGTAGGATGGGAACATTTAGCTCTGTTCTTCAGTAGCTCCATGCATAGGCATGAAGCTGTGCTGGTAGAAAATCTAAGAGCTCTATTGATGTACATGATTGACACAGTGAAATCATTTAAAACAAAGAAAACATAGGGGAAAAAAAAACAACTTTAGGAAGATATGAAGACTCAATCTGTGGATAAAGTCTTATCTTCTCTTTCTCCTGTATGAGTTTAGCCATGGCCATATGTCTCATAAAGCAGACAGATAGAATACAAAGTCACTAATTGCAGTGCAGCTATTGAAATAATTTATGCCATAGCATCCATAGCTTCCTGTCATCTTTCTAGGGCACTTGGGCTGCAGTAACTATGTATCCTAATGAGTTAACTCATTGCATTATGTAGCCTGTTAGTCAAACGAACTGTTGGGAACAATCTGCTCCTAGTCAAGCCAGAGAAGGCTGTTTAACTACAATGGTATTTTACAAAAAGTAAGCACATTTACCACTACAGTCATAGAGCTGTAGATATTTTTGTCTTATTAAAATGGGCAGATATATGCCAGGACAAGAGGGAAAAGGCAATTTTTATTCTTATGCTTTTAATTTTTAATGTGAGCACCATATTATAATAAGCACTTCCAGCACACCTTACATAGTAGAAAAAATATATATATCTCTGCAGAGAATCAAGAGTGGAAGGTCACTTGCCTTACAACTTTACAAATGGTTCATTGATAAGACACAAGAGTGAGGCAAACAAATGTAATTAAAATATACTAAAAACAATAATAAAAAAACACCGGCTTTTGTTTACACTGGAAGTGAGCAGGAACTGTATTACCTCTGCAAACTATTTTCACTTAGCACAATTCAGGTGGAATTATTGCCATGACCTTTTAAAAATGTAAAAGCGTGAATCAATAGCCTTTCGGAGGCACAACTGCGGGAGCAGAACTGGCCACGCTGTTGTGGTGTGCATTTCTGCATCAGAAGGCAGCTGAAACCTAATTATCGTCAATCACATCGAGGTAAGTCAAGGCGGTGACAAGCGCTTTGCAGGTGAGTGTAGGTGGGCACATGCCTATGGGGATGCCTCTGCGCACACAAGCATGCACCCGCAGCTCTTCCGACAGCCGCAAGGTGAGATCTGAAAGTGAGTTATAGACAGTGTCATTCATTTACAATAACTAACACCGGTCCGTCAGAAACAGCAACCCGCAAATGATGTACGGGGGGCTGGCAGGCTGCCACCTCCCACAGACCTTGAGGCCACAAACCGTGCCACATCGTTGAGGTCATCACAACGTTTACTTGGACTCCGGCCATCTGGTATTAAAAAATAACAGTTGGCCAATCAGCAACACTGCTCGAGACCAACGACAACGCAAGAAACCTCATTTTGAGATTTCTGCCTCCTCCTCTCCCAAAGAACCAGTACGCCCAGTTCATCCTCGGAGGTCATGAATTAGGGAATGGGGGTAACCCCACAAACCTTTGCTGCTGCAGACGTTCTCATTGGTGCCACTTCTGGAGCTCTCAAGAGAATTTTGAAACGTTCATCAGGAGCCAGAGCAAATGTTTCGTAAAATTAATCTCTCTACCTACCAGCAAGATGTTAACACATGCAGGTGCGTAGTTTCATTTGATGGCTTAAGGATGAAAGCCCGGCATCATTCAAACACACTTCAGCGAAAGATGCGTAACGTTGTCAAATGGTGCTGATATCAGGAAAGCGCTGGTGACTTGGTGCAGCTCTTCTGAATCTTAAGTCGTGGTTCTCAGGTCTGAGCCTGCAAAGCAACAGGCTTTACGCCACCTTTCTGTGGAGGCTGAACAAAAAAAAACAGTTCCCCAGATCAGCTCCTGGTACACACCATGAGGCCCTTAACACGTGGAATAACCAGAATACCACCAACA
>CM054377.1:146535530-146618030 GCA_028858755.1 Ara ararauna | reverse complement strand
AGGAATAACTCAGACATTAGGCTGTGCTCTTTTGTCTGGAGAGCAGCAAGCAGGGTAATGAAAACAAAACCCACTGAGACATAAAAATACAATTTATACGTTTTTATCAAGCAAAGAGAAAGTTGGTTAACGTTTGAATAGGGAGCAGTAATGTATATTTATTGACAATTTTATTGTAATAATTAGATGTTTACACAGTCTGGACATTGTGGCTAAATCACTTCCAGCATGTTTATTTGTAAAGAGCTGTTTTCAGGGCAGTGCAGTAGGCTCATTAAGAAGACAGACTGCATTAAGATTCAAAGAAATTACTGCTTCCCGGGCTTTGCTTCACTGGTTTGGTTTTAAAATAAAAGAAAATTTAAAAAGAGGGGGGGAAAAATTAAAAGCCCAACAGCAGTATCATTCAAATACCAACAGCCTAGAAATTATGAAGTAAAAAGGAGAATATCTTCTCCTGTAAAGGAAACGTCATCTTTTCTGATCCGAAATAACCTGGTATTGTATATTTGAAACCATATACAACATTGTGGATGCCACTTCCAAGTGCCTCTTTGTGGCTGTTAATATATATTGCTTCAGCACTTATATTTATATTTTGCACTCCAGCTAAATGCTACGTCATATTTAAGATATATCTTCCTCTCTTTACTTTTTTTTTCCCAGGCAATGCTGTTAGTTCACCTTTAGAAAGTCTTTAAGCCAGCAATAGGTTTGCACATTTATTTGATGTGTAGGCGCCTTTTTTTCCTTCAGCCAAAGAAGGATCAATTTTTACTACAAGTCCTCAGAAATGCTCATTATTAACCAGGAAACTATTGCACATGTTTTGTTTTCTGGGTTGTTTTTTTTTTTTTAGGAATATAAAAAAGTGACATTTTTATATTTAGTCTGGATAAATCTAAATTCTCAACAGAACCCTATTTGGGGGCTTTTTCACCAATCAATCTACAGCCATTTGTTTGATCTGAAGTGAATTTCACACAAGCTAAGAGGCTAAACACCAATTACAGATTTTTCTGGGTATACAAAGGTAAGAGAAAGGAAAGCAGCTGAAACAGAAGGAGCTCTCAGTAATGCAGCCTTGATGAGGAAGTACTTGTACATCAACTTCTGCACAGAAGAGCACACTATTGCATTTACTGCAATATCCCTTTTAAAATTTAAAACTCTTTAAAAATTAAGGCAGTAAATAGGCTGCAATGTTGCTCCTGTCCAAGTATGCTTCCATTACAATTAAGTAATCAATATGCAGTATTTATTGCTGACAGATTACGCATGAAGAGGAGCACATAAAAGGAACCAAGTGCTTAAACCTTTCTGACTTTCCTTAAGCTGCCGTTTAGCTATTTTTCCCCAGAAGCAGACTTGTTAAATGCCATCCCGTAAGTTCTATATAAATGCTGTCTACTCCCTGCCCTCACAAATAAAAACAAAGACGATGAAAGAAATGGATAAAGAGATGTCAGTTTGCAAAGAAAATACTGGGTTATATTTCCTGAAAGCTGCACAAGTCAACTTACAAACTTGAAATATTACAGATTTAGTTTTACAAGTCAATCACAGCTATATATTTGGTCTCGTAATTACTGTCAGTTTTGACAGGGAAGGCAATAATTTTTATTCCTGACATGTGAGTTTCAATAAAATCAGGTACCCACATCACAGAACACTTTCTTACACAGCGAATTAAAAGGACTTCTCAGAGAGATAAAGAATACTGCCAGGATTAAATATATGTCATACATTCAATTAAAGAGTATGGAAAAAAAAGAAGAGAGGACTATCCTTTCCGGTGACCTGATCCAAAGCCTATTATAAGGATGAGAATGCTTCTATTTACTTAAATGGACCCTGGAATTAATCTCTTTTGATCTCAGAAGGGGGGAAAGAAACCAAAGGCAAAACTGAAGACTATTTTTATCCTTTTCTCTATTTCCTAAGACATTTAGACACCAAAGTGATAACTAAAATGTAACTACCTGAGATGAATAAATGGCTACAATTTGGAATTGTAGTAAATTTATTTAAAAATACGAGTGAAATGCTTTCAATGGCAATTAGAATCAACGTAATGTTGCACAAACTCACAATTCACTTAGTATCTGGTACAGGCAAACATGCTTTAAGGCACAGCAAGATATATGATACTTGAAAGAAGCCTTTAGTTTTCTTAAAAAATACTAATTGTTGGCCAAATTAATTACTGAGGTAATGAGCTACCATGTTTATTGGGCAGGAAATAGTGAATTAAGTTCCTGCTTGGAGCCTGTGAGGTTGAAAGGGGATGAGGAACATGTGAATTCACAGAGCAGCAGCATTTTTAGTACCTCAAGCAAATTAATGCCAAGACTGGACTTGTATTTATTCTGCCACTTCAGAGAGATGTCAGTTCACTGCTGACTTACAGAATTGCAGAAAACTGGCCTGGAACAGATTTTAGGAGGTCATTTAGCACATGCCCCACCCCTGAGGCAGGAATTGCCATGGTTCTGCCGTTCCTAACAGGTGAGTTCATCCCCCGCAGGTTCTCCAAATCCTCCAGACATGGAAATTGCAGAAGTGCCCAGGCAACCAATCCAAATGCTTTGCTGCCCTCACCACTGGAAAGCTTCAGCTTCTTCCTAATCTCCTCTACCTGGGAGCAATATAAGCCTGTTATTTCTTGGTGTCATCCAATGATTAACATGATCCCATTTACCAAATTGGGGGTGTAAGCCTTACGGTGAACAAAAGGTCACTCAGGCATTCCTAATGTGAGATGGAGCAAATGATAAAAATGACCAATTTGAGTTTTCCCTACAGCTATGCCCTGTGTCACCCACCCTTCATTTGGAAGGGGTGGCACTGCACCCTGAGCAGACCAGAGCAGACACAGGCTCCTGGCTAAGCAAGAGCTGTATTTCCTGCTACTTTCAGAATGTGCAACTCCATTAAGTCCTCAGGATTGGACTTAATTATGAGAGCAATAAATTTGGCCTAGAGAAAATAGAACATACTGGGAGACACGGAGACTGTCAGTGCCCCATATACAGATGTTGTAATTCTGTGTCAGTGTACCCATATAACAAGATAAATCCTCATTATTACACTCTTACTCCTTGTCTGAAAGGATAGAGGCCCAGCCAAAGCATTCATCTGCCATTGACAGCTGTCTATAATAAAGGTTGCTGAAGACAGCAGTAATGTCTGCTCCTATACAATTTAGATTTGGTAGGGAAATTCAGGGGACGATGAAACAGACGGGGTCAAACACAACTTTTCAGTACATTGGCACACAGCTGGCATACTTGCAATGTTTTCAGAACAGTAAGTCCCCATTAATCCTGGCATAATCAATCAGACCTCAGCCCAGAGTCTACAGACCATCAGTGTGTGAACTGGGAGTTCAAAATGAGAAGCACAAAAAGTACTTCCATCTGGTTACAAGAGCTATCTTACATCAAGGAGATCTTCTCTGAGCAGCTGGAGATCAGAACCACCAAAGCCATTTGCTTTGTATTCGTAATACTTCCTGTATTGGTTGAGAATTGCTAGGAACAGAGCACTTCTGAACATCAAGAAATACTTCATGAATTGGCGTCCTATATCTAGGTAGCTAACTCAGAAATTAGCTTTCGACAACACTAACAGCTTGATTCTAAATCCTATATTTAACATGAGTAAGAGGTTTTAGGAGCACTCCCAATGAAGCCAATGGAACTATGTGACTGAATGCTTACTATTGCCAATAAGGAGTTAATACTGTGCCCTCTCAAATTAAGAATTACCTACACAACTTTTATTGAGGTTAAGGAGTAGTCACACGGCTAAATTCCCTTGTTTCAGCCTGTACATGCAGAACTGACTGTTTTCAAGAAGCAGACAGTGGAAAAGACAGAAGACGTTTGTGTCATTGACAACTGCCTACATTTCAATATTTTTCTGTAATACCAGCAGAAATGACAACACTTAGGATGAGCAGAACATTTAAGAGCCCACAGACATAGGAAGGGCAGATGCTAATAAGTATTATGATGAATGTAGTCTGAATAGCCACTGTAATTTCAGTTAATACATTTAGCAAACAGTATGTCTACTGTTTCTGTTAACTAGACAAAATTATTGAAATAATTGTCTGAATTATCACAATTAATTCATAATCAAACACTGTTTACCAAATGAAACAAATATGCTTTCAGTAGCTGGTCAGTACTCTATTCAATGATCCCTGTGAGTCACTCTGGTCAGTCTTAGACTGAATTACCTTTACACATATTCCCCATGTTTCGAGTGTTACAACATCTAGGCAAGGGTGCTCTGCATGAAGGCTTCTTTAACAGGGGTAACATCAACCACAATGTGCAAAACAGAATTCCACTGAAATACACTATCTTTACCATTTAATTAGATGGACATGATGAAATCCCTTTGTAGTCCATGTAGGCTTCTTGGTGTCATCAGCTTGTCTGAGGATACTTACACAGGAACACATCGCATCATGGCTTCATATGCCATTCTGTGACAGATCAGGCTATAACTCAAGACCCTGATCCATGCCTGATGGACAAACACCTGCATATATTTCTAGCCCACTGAATTTATTAGAGATGTTCAGTAGCAACACTGCAGCTGAACAGCCCAAGATAATATTGAACATAGATGAGTACGGACCATTTTTTAGCCACACAGGTCTTCATTCTCTACTGCTTGCCTAAGTCTGACATAGACCACCTTTGGTATAGATTCAGGTTCACACTCGCCAGCAGACATCTCCTTATTCTGTACCTGAAACATCAATTTGACCCAATTCTGTAAAAATCTGTTTCAGGAAGACACCTCATGGCACCCGTTCTCCTTTTCATAACTTTGCATAAGGAAATGGATGCAGGAACACAGCAAAGACAGAGTATTTACAGAAGTGCAAGCCATAAACATGGCTTCATGAGAGATTATTCGTGGTGACACCTCTGCGTTTTGAAGTTTCTTTCACTTTCTGAAAATTTACAAAGCCCACGAGAGAAAAGGCTCATTTCCCAAACACTGCCTTCAGAGCAATGCCAGATACATTAGAGGGGAGGCAATTCTGGTTGCGAGTCGATAATGACCCATAGGTGACCTTTGGTGGCTATCATAAGACAGGAAATAGCTGAATAGGTAATCTCAGTCCAGAGTGGTTAAGTACCCACATCATCTATAATGTGCCAGTCTCAGAAAAACAAAAAAATGAATGGGTAGAAAGCTGGTTAGTTTATAGACCTTCCAAAACAGTTCTCATTGTTGGTTATGTGGATAGCCTGTTTTGCTGTTAAGTAATGGAAATCTAGATGGATAGACTTCCCACCCTCCTGCCTCCCTCTTTTGTCATGGTCTAATACCTTAAAACTAGGTACAAAATTAGCTTGAAAATAGGGCGAAAAGATATTGCAAAAAATAAGCCTGGCGTATTTTGATGGTACAGGCAACCAAAATCAGTGCCACAAAAGACAGATTCTGGTAAGAGGCCCCTGACGTAATACACTAAGAGTACTATTATGATGAGAAATGTAGGACAAGAGAGAAGTTACTAGAATAGACCCTTTAAACAACTGGAAATAGAAATTTTTTAAAAGCTAGGAATACAACTTTTTCCATAGTAAAGGTAGTGTGGCTGCTATCAGCATGCAGATATAAACACCTTTTAGAAAGGAGAAACCAGCATCAAAATATGATTGTAAGTGACTGTATAATAAAACCCACTGCTTCCCACACACATGTGCATTCATGCCTGACTGCTTTTAATTCAAATATAAGGCAAGAATGGCAGCCCTCTCAGAAGACGGCAGCAAAGGAAGACAGTCCCTCTGCTTCCCTGATGCCGCATGACTGTTTACAGATTTCATCTTTTCCCTTCCAAACTGAAATAAGTCACCAAGGTTGAAGACCGACAGTGAATAAACTGTGTTGCCCACGCCTGTCAGACTGTCTGCGTTCTGTCATGCTGACCCTGTTAGATTTGACTATCAAAAAGCAGCACTGGGCCATGTCAGCTCTTGGGTGGGAGACTGCCAAGGCACACTTCCATGCTGCTGGCGTTTGAAAGAGTGATAACGATCCTGTGTAATACTCTTTTTTCCCTTTAACCCAGGCAGCTCTGCACGAGGGTCAGTTCTGTGGCGCTACATACCCTGTCTTGTAACATGAGGTGTAAAACTAAAACCCTGGCTGCCTATGGATGTTAAAAATCCCATGGCACTGTTTACAGATATGCAAGAGATTATGGCAGGCTGGAAGTTGCCACACTGGTAGTTCTATTCTGCCAACATAACTTCTCCCACTGTAACAACATGGAATTTTTCATATTTTTTTCATCTCACAGCATAAACTTTAAAGTCTTGCTGTAAAATGCTCATTAGGAATCAAATATCTTTATGGAGTGGCATTTGCTTTACAGTAGAGGGTAAAAGGAAGTTTGTTCTACGGTCTGTGAGACACTGAGGCTACTTTAGGATAAAAGCTCTGACACATCAGTCTGCTACAGCAGAAAATTAATAGAGATAGATTGTATTTTAGTGGCATTTGAAATTATCTGCCTCTTCATCTACCAGCAGCTCTTCTCAGACTGCCTGCTCTGTTGTACTTTATTCTCCCACACATTGCTACAAGATGACATCTTGGATTTTTTCAGTTTTTCCTATTAATTAAAAGACTTGCTCCTCCCAGAAGGCTGGGAAGAACCTGACATTTCAGTTTCAGATTCGACTCATGTTGGCATAGCTTTCAGGTGCAGCCGTTTTCCTTGTATTCTGCTTTGAACCCAGCTTGCTGTGAACTTCTGTGTGGTAGCTTGGACTAAGGAAATTTCCAGGCAGCAGAAACAGAATTGTCTAGATCCCATTACAAAATTGCTCCTAAACAATTCCATACAAGGCTATGATATAGCAATTCAGGACTTATCACTGCCTGATCTGCTCCACAATTTAAAGGGAAAATATCCATATACATATACAAATATGTATATATGTCTATCTATAGACATTCCTTGGCACAACACAGTTGGGATAAGAAAAGCAGTATCCCTTTGACCTGCACATCCTGTCATCATCCTGGCCTCCCTTTACTTCTTCCTGCAGCAAGGAGAGACCAGCCGAATCAAATCCACATCACACAAAGCAATTTCATCCCAGAAACGTAAAATATCCAGTTTGAATCCACAAATTTAAGTCCATAGTTTTAAGTTGGTTGGTGCTGGTCCCTCTCACTATGACATGGGATGCTGGGCAGGAAATGAACTCTAAAACAGAGATGCAGGTTTGGAAGAGAACTCTTTACTGAGCTTGGTGTCAGTTTTTCTAAATAAAGATGGAATTAAGTAGACACTTGCCTGAGAAATGTCAGCCTCGGAGAAACCCTGGTAAGCGAAGGTCTTGAGAGTTTATCAGTACATTATGGTACATAAAGTGGAAAGTTGTTTATAAGGTTTCTGTGCATACACTTATTCCCACAGTTACACACTACTAAATTTTTCATCAACTTGACAGAGAGAGATGAGAGAAACATCAAATGGCTCATGGAGCTGAAGAGCACACCACTGTCATCTACCTGGTTACTTTCATCACATTTTAATATTTTACAGCTTTCCTACAGATCCCAATGAACTTTATCAAGCCGGGACTCAGGTCTGCAGACATAACTTCATTTTGATTTACCTGAGATAGAAAAATGGATTTCTATCATTCAGCTGTAGAGAAGTCAGTGCCTTTCTTTTGTTTAGTCCAGCTTACAGAAATAATTGCATATCTTTCAGAAAGAGGACACAGAGCATTCAGCAAAAGGCACTTTGAAACTGTATTGCCTGTTTTTGAGTTACTGTTCTGAGAGCCTGATGCAGAAGCAAGTGAATTCAATAGCTTCTCAGTTTCAACAGTCTTTGGATCAGGTTCTAAAGGGTTATTCTTTACACTCCTTCTAATGCTGTGTCATACTGAGAATGCAGAGCCAAAAAGAACAAACTTTATGCATTTGGCTTTGAATATAGAATGGAATCTTAATTAGCATTTACATTCAGCTTAATTCGGGTCAAAGAAAGTTTTTATCATTATTAGAGGAGCAAAAGGCACACCAACGCATATCACTTCTCCAAATCTCATCCATACATCTCTATGATGGAAGAACCAGCACATACACTACCATCAGTACATGTAATTAGTGGCAGCATGCACAAAGAGGTATATCCTAACTGGATGCTGGAAAAATACATGAACCGGTTATCTGTATGTAGAAGTATATGAAAAAAATACTGCAGAGTGGCATGATTATGTCTGGGTGCAACTGTTATAAAAACCATTCGTATTACCCTTACTTCTCTGAATAAATTCAAATGACAGCCCCATTTCATTTCTTCATTCAGTCTGGAGGCCAGATGGCATTAGAATCATTTACTTCACCTTGTTGTGCTTAATTACTACAATCAACACACTATTTTCCAAATTAATCATAACAAAGTAATTTCATTAGTAACACAGCAGGCTGTTGAATTATTAGCATCATAACAGTTTGCAAACAATTAAACTTTATTTGAACCTTAAAAATTTGCAGAGTTGAACATTATTGTAAGATCTAATGGCAGTATAGTACAAATCCAGAACAGAGCAAATAACCAAGTAAAACGCTGTACAGAATACGACTTGCAATCACCTCAAAAAATTTTGCTTATTGTTCACAGAAAGGCAAGTGCAACCTCAGTAAAAAACGAAAATAAAGCAATTAGCATTTTGTACCACTGGGTTTTGTTCTAAGTTGTATTCACAGAGGTTTTCTTACCCAAAAAAGGTTATGGTATTTGCAGATTTCAAGTAACCTATTCATCCATGGGCCACTGCTGGTTTATACCCAGACACTTCAAGTAGTTTCAGGGCATCTTTCACATTTTGGATTTTAAGGCAGTTTGTTTACAGCCACACATATATATGTCCTAAGGGAGTGAGGGGAGCCCTAAAGAACTACAGACAAAAGACAAGCTACTTCTCCGGCTGCCATCACCCAGGGGAGCAGGCTCTCGGCCGGCCCCATACCCATCGCTGGGGTAAGGACTCCCTCTCCTGGACAAACGGCAGAAGTGGCGGAAGGGGGAAGGGGCGGGCTCTTCCTCATCATCATAATCATCACCCTCCTCCTCCTCCTGTGATATGAAAATCTGCTGCCACCTACCGCCGCGGGCGCGCAGGGCCGCGCGTAGCGCGCAGGGCCGCCCCTTCCCTCCTTCCGGGCACCGGCAGCGCTGGGACCCCCCTACCACCTCCAGCTTCGCACCCGGCGCCGGCATCCCCCCATCGCTCCTGTCCCAAATCGAGTTTCTCGCGTCTACACTTCGTCTCAACACAGGAGGGGGCTTACTCCAAAAGAGTAGGCGGTGGTGGTGGAATTGGGAATTACGTAATTAATACAAAGACATTTCGGCCGGCAGATTTATTACACTGCCATGTTAACAAGAGAGAAGGAGGTTTTCTAGCCGTGATATTAACGCTTCACATTCTGTACACAATCCACAAGTACACTTGATAAATTAAAGTAGTAAAAGATCTGAAGACCATAATCTATCATTTTAATGCTTCACTGATAACGTACAGAATCAATTTCAACGACTAGCTCTTCTTTTAAAAAATAACAGCGAGACTCTGTACCTTGTCTGACTCCTATTAGAATCCAGTGCACCATCAAGTATCCTACATTAGCTAACATAAAGCACAACATCTCAGTTTACCGAAAGGATCTAATTCCGAGTTCAGACTAACATTACCTTTTAACCCACAGTGTTTCCAGGGCCTGCCTGAAGCGTAAACAGCACAAGCAGCTACAGGGGGACCTGCACAGGCTCAGCGATTCGCAGACTGGCTTGACCTGCCTTGTTGGCAGATTAAGGGTCTCACAAATCAAGTGTGTGGGAGGACTCAAAAAAGTTAATCTTGCATGCTAATAGCAAAGCCCATCTCCAAAACAAGAGTATTTAAAGTATTAACTCTGACTTGCCCAACCCCTTGCCCACAAGTGACAGTATTTTAGTGTACTTTTTTATGTTTAAACTGATGCTTTTAGCCACAGAGAGCTGGGTTTGACACTGGGAGCTATTAATAATCCACGTAGAGCTGAAGATGTCTGCTGCACACAACTTATATCAGAAATTCCACATATCAACAAGGTACCCAGATTTTATTGTGAAAGTATCTATAAGGTGTGGAGAAAATATTTCACACTACCACAGACAAAAATCATTCTTACCTGCCATTTAGCTCATGTGGACTAAGCAAAAGTTGTGGGGTTTAATATGTTCTCATTTTTATAAATTTTCACATCACTCATATGTCCAAGTGAGAATGGTATCAGGGCAGTATTACCACACAGGCTGATTTATTATCAGCAAAAGAACCAAGGTTTCATTTTGTGGTAACAAAATAAGAATTAACAATGCAATACTGAATATATGAGAAAAATATGGCTAAAGCAAAAATACAAGAACATTTGGAAACAGAATTCCCTGAAGACTTGCAATATTACACATAAATTTCTCTCGATTCTCCTAGGAAACTGCACAAAATGTACAGTGAGCATTAAAAGGTTAATGCACGCATGAACTGAGTAACAGTTTTCTGCTTTCGAAGTTCAGCTTAATTTTTCTAAATCTGAGGAAATTCCCTGAAAGAACACAAACCCATCACTATACAGAGTGCTGCTGGTATGCTGAAGGAAAAAGCAACAGGCACAATTTGTCTGTTTGTGCCCCATATGTTAATTACAATCTACTTCATTTCCTAGAGATACAATTCTATAAAAAAGTGACGAAGAAGAACATTTCCTCAGAATTATGATCAATTACAGTTTTGAATGTTTAATATACACAAGGCAATGATCTGGCTACATTCACTGAAACCACAGAACGTGTACAGCAGAATCTTCTTTCGGAGGCTGGGACTGTGAACTGCAGCTGCACACCACTCCCAAGTGCAGATTTCTCCTGATTAGGAAGAAGGAAGTTGAAAGTTCATCATTAAACAGAAAACCTCAAGCGTGCATGTCAAACCCAGATCAAATATCTATCCCCTTCCACAGTTTTCTGCACAGATAACATACGTATATACTAAAGTAATAAAACTACAAAGCATGTGAATTCTACTGAAAAAGAAAATCTGGAAAAGGAACATAGTTATAAAATACATTATCTTTTGTACACTGTGGTTTCATATTTCATACAGAATCCAAGAAAAAGTGCTTTAATTGAACCTTCAATATATTTTGCCATAATCTTTATGTTAACAGGACTCTTACAAAGGTTCCAGGAAAGAAATACTTATGAAACAGAGAACAAGGGAACATATAAGCCATTACAGAAGATTGGATTAAAATGTACTTACCCAGGCCTCTCAAATATCATACATCTCCATTATGTAGGCTTTAGGCACCAAGCCAATGGTTCCCTTCATTTCTCCTACCCACCAGCCAAATCTATTGTACTCCTAATTGAAAACAATATGCAATATTAACCTTTAGTCTGATATAAATGCAATAGAGTTCTGTATGCAACTCCTTATGGATGCTTTCTCTTATATACAGTTATAATCATTTCAACTGAAAATTAAAACATTGTATCTTTTTGTTAGAGGCATTCACATGCACTGTTAGGCAAACACAGAAGTTAAGTTTTAAGAAGGCCAGGCATACTCAGGAAAATGTCTTAATTACAGTCACAGTTCTCTATAACACCTACTAAAAATAGCCGACCTCTATCCGCTATTCATCACAAATAGAAAAACCTTGTCTTTGAAGCTAAAATCTAATATTGCAATGTTGACCTATAAGAATTAACTGGGATTCTTTCAGTACGACAAGGCTAAACTCTAAGAAACTTACAATCAACCATATTTTAAAAACTACTTCACTCAAATGTGAAGGGAGCACTATATATCTAATACATAATCTCTTTCTATGGACAAAGTCTACCCTTGCTTTAGGCTTGCAGAAAATTCTACAGCAGATCTCATATGTCTGACAGATGACTAATGTACTTTTGTTTGAAATTTGTTTAGGCTTAGTGAGATAAATATGAAACAAAATGAATTATAATAGTTTAAAGAAATAATATCTTCCAAAAGCAATACCAAGTATTGTGGGATCCAAATTTAATTTTTTTCCTATGAGGTAAATATTTTAAGATCAATCCTAACAGCGGTTCAATAAATTGTAACAGCTGAAATTGCACACACATATATTGAGTTACAAATGAAGCATTATTAAAACAGAGACCCCATTCAAAATTGAATGATTAGTAAGACAGAAATTACTTTGGAACAAACACAGAAAATACAAAATACACAGATATCTCTGGTAAGCAACATCTGCTTCCTGCTATGCTGCTCTTCCAATGAGAAACGCAAAAGGCTGTAGGATTTTGAATTAATGGTCCTACTGAGATGAAGCTATCATTTTGACTGTAGATAAAGTTTTTTTGGTTATAAATAGTCAAGTGGAGCTTAAGGGTTAATGGAGTTTCATTAGAGCCCAAGCTATAATGATTTGCTGCTGGCATATTTGGCCTGGTAGAGAGTTCTCTAGGGTCCTATGAGGTGCTTGGTGTACTCAGCTCTCCCTGTGCTTAACTACAATGAAGCCCTGCTGATGGCCCACTTTCATGTGGGCTCAGAGGTTTTTGTGTTTTGTTGGGGGGGGGGGGGTGCCTTTTTATTTGCTTTAAACAGGCTTGCATGCACGCACACACACACTTTTATATTTTCTTATTGTGGAAGGCTGAACACCAGTCTTAAACATTTTCTTCCCTCTCTTCATGGTGAACTGGTGATTTAAAAGATCGTATCCTACTACCCATAAAATACTGCAGAAAGCGTGGGTTTAAGAAAATCCACATTAAAAATCAGCAGGAAAACCTCTGGTTTTGATGTAAACATACAAATGAGAAAGCTGCAAAAATAATTCCACCTTCTTCCCCCTTCCACTGCAGAACAGACTTCTGGGGCTGGGGCTGGTCTGAAAGTCTAGAGGTATCTGGCCTTGATCTTCAGCGCAAACTGCTCTCCACAGAAGTTAAGAACCCCTCATAACTTTTCCCATGGGTGTACACATTACACCCCAAATCCTTAAAGGCTAAATAATAACTTGACAGAGGTTTATAATGCTCCAGATCAGCCTGTTTTAAGATCTGTGGTTTATCTCACAATGCACTGGTTATATATACAAACTAGTTTTCTAGACTGAAGTGGGAAATTGCTGAAGGGAGCAGTATTCACGTATACTACTGGAATCTCAGCAATAAATCTCTCCAAGGGAAAGCAACAAAAGATCTTAAGCTGTTGCATGGAACTCGTGAAGTGACTGACAAAACTGATTAACAAGTTTTGCTAGACATCAGCCAAAAAAACAAACAATACATGAAATGAGGGAAGTGGCTTAGTTAAGCGGTCATTAAATTGCATATGACAAATGGCACAGAAAAAGCCTGTAGACTACATTATCCATTGAAAATGTTCCGCTTAGCAACAGGACATGAACTTAGAAACAATTGTTTTAAAAGAAACAGTTCAGACACCTCAAATTAAAATTAAAAGCATGCTGCTGTTTTGAAAACTTTCTGGGTTTTGCTACTTACTAATACACCACTTACTGCTCTGGCATGAAGCTAAGTGAGAAGATGAAATGGATGTTGATGTAACAGACTAGTAAACTAATTTAAGGATTCACTGCAACCATTACACCATACAGACAATAGCAACACAGAAGCTTTTACTTTACATTACTATTCTTTGCATGGGTCTCAAGAGCAACATGAATCCCAATTAAACTATCTGCAGACTGTAGAAGCCCAAACAAAAATATAATGCAGATACCTCACTACCAAGAATATAAAACTTTAATCTCAGGGTTTAGAACAATTAGATAGCACTCCTTTTTAGACTGATTAAAGTACAGACATTTCTCTTTAAACTCCTAACCACCCCTTTCCAGCCTCAGTGCCACAAAAGAGTGCTTACTGGTCAGGCAGATAAGCAGCCTCTCCGCTATCACCACCATTGCTTTTTTGAAGTCACATATAAAATCCAAATTGATGTATTGTTTCTATTAACATTAGCAACTATAAACTGCTTTATAGCAATATAATTTAATTGATACACTGCTGTTGTGAGGTCCATATGCCTGTTACTGCTGCTTAAGATGTGTAGAATAAAACCCTAAAGCCCACATTTGTGGGAAAGGATGATTAATACATAGAAGGATACAAGTACAGTTTGGAGTTTTATATGAATTCTTAAGAGACAGGAATCACAGTGCTTTTGCAAGCATCAGCTTCAGATCTCAGGTACCACTGGGTTTACCATCTGGTATCCTTCACCGCATTCAGCTCTTAACATCACTGCTAACATAGGCAAGTGACTATACTTCAGAAGGACTGATAAAATAATGAAGAGTCCTTTAATCTAAGGAACCATTGTAGTCAATTTATAAGAAATATTGCATCCCTTTGTAGGATGCGTAATTATTTTCTATTAATCATGTGCTATAAAGCTACATTATGTGGTTATTCTGTTATCACTAGAAAGAGGCCTGCAGTCAGCTCCTGACAATGTTAGGTAATTACTAACACAAAGCTTCTTTCTCTGTATGTAGAAATGCTATCAAGATCCAGAGGTGCTGTGATGCTCGCTGTATGAAAATAACTCTCCAAAGAAATTCAATAACTGCAAAATGAATTGCTCCAAGGCAAATAGAGGGATATAAGAGGGGGGCAGGGCCAAATCCAGCAGCCCTGCAATGAGGAGAATGCACAAGTGTGCGGCCAGGGCTCTGCCATGTGACTGGGAGCACATTTGCCATACCAGGCAATGTTAGGCAGAGGCAGGGGGAGGAAGGGGCCACCGCAACCCCTGGAAGACAAGCACCAGGGCAAAGGAATATATTATGCCAAATAACACAAAACAACAACCTTAACAATGACCAAGTGCTTTCTAAGCTACTTCCAGTGTCTGTCAGAGTGGATTTATTTTCCCTCCCCCTTAAGCAGAAATTTATTAACCAAAGGGAAGTAATTTCACAATGCAGCAAGGAACAGGTTAACAACATTTAATGTGCTGGCAAAACACTCTGTACAGAGCACTATGATAGCAGGGGAAAACAATCCCATCAGGGTTTACAGGCTCTTGAAATGCTCTCAACTGAACACACTGTGAGCAGATGCTTCTTGTCCCCATCCCACCAATTTCTCTGCACCAATATGTATGTATGTGTGACTCTGTAAGACATTGACTGTAAAAGTTTTTGCACTTGGGGAAATCACAGTAAGGTAGAAATACACTACCTGTTTTTTACAGATACCTTTTAAGTCCACAGTTCCTGTACTATGTAGAAGAGAATTTTGATATGCAAGAAGATAAATGTTTTTACTCTCAAGGGGATTTCCAAAACAGTTTCTACCTTTAGAACAGATCCTCTGCGTAAATGAGGATCTCCAGATGCTTCGCACCATATTAACTTCAGCAAAAGTTGAGAACATCTGGTCCTTATGCAATTGGTCCCTATTGTTCAACACATATGGTATGGGTTTTGTGTTTTGTGGGTTAGGAGCTTTATTTGTTTTGTTTCTTTAAAAAAGTTGCTGAAAATCATCATTGTGGTTCAATGCCTTGAAGAAAACAATGCAGTTGTATTTAAAGAAACACAGCTGAAGCATGTGAATTGAAGATTTTTCTCCTGTTCCCTTCCAGTGGCATTATAAGTAATATAAACTTACTGGCTGAAGATCTGCAGACTTTAAAACTGAAAGGCAAATGTATCTGTAGGCCTGTTTGGGGTTAAAATAAGTGGCCTCTCCCATCAAGCTAAAGATGTGCAGGAAGCAGGGAGAATTTTTTATTTTTTAGTAAGAATATCCTGGGGGGCAATTCTGGCAATATAATATTTTAAAACATCTCCAATTCATCCAGGAGATTCAGACTAGCTAAAAGTTTTAGAACTTCCTTTGATGTAATTGCTGAATGATACACTATCAACCAGGGAGCACTTTTGCCACAGAACAGCATTTCCTCTAAAAAGCAGAAAATGACAAATGTTTTAGATAACTGAATGAGACTTCTTCACAGGTAGTAGAGTTGTTTTAAGACAGCAATAAAATGGTCATCTTTAAGAATGTAAGTCTTAGATTTATTGTATAGTTGTATTATTAGGTTTTATTTCCTGCAGTGACATGAGACAAAATAGACACCAATTAGAGAGTTCCAATATAAAATCAGGGTAAGCAGACTGAATTCTGAACCAAAACTGGCCCCTGAAATCACCTTTAATGATAGAAGGCCACTTTACTTTCCATTAGATAGCACAATGCCAATTTTTTTTTTAATCAGTTAGGTAAGTGCTTACATATTATCAGTATGCAAACCAACAGAGCTACAATTGCTTTGCAATAGTCTGTCCTAACTAACCTTCCATTTAAAGGCCTTTGCTCCTATCTGATGTTTAAACATACACCTGTTTTTTTCCCCTGGAAGTAATATACCTAAACAAGGTACAAGAAGGAAACATACAACACTGTATTGCATTTTAGTTTTGACCAGAAGCATCCCACTGAACTGAATCTCTCAGTGCTCCCCCACTTTGCCCACCCTGGCTCATTTTACAGAGCCATCAGTTTCAGAGCACCGATGCTACGTTTCTTTCAGAAGCTAAAATGAAAGATGCACTTGAATATGTTCCAATCACTGATGTGTTCTCATTCACTAAACCAAGCTGGACCTCTTCGGACATCAAAGCCACCAGGGCCTCAGCACTAACTGCTTCATTCTGCAAATCTGCTCCTATTGCTACTCCCTATTTGATACAGTAGACACAGGCAGTATGGTCAAAGAAAGAGAAATTACTGTTAAATGTGGATCTCAGTATGATCAGTCAAAAAATAGCCTTTCACACCGTGTTGAAAAATACCGAATAAATACATTTTACGAAGATTATAGAGATAATGTACAAAATGCCCACACTGATTATGAAACAGCTGCACCGTTAAGTTGTGCTTTACTTCATAAGGCGTAATCTGAAGTATGGAGATTTTGTTTGTCTCCTCAACCTGTATTTTTGCTCAGTAAAATGTGAACATTTTAAGAGACATTTATTGTATTGAAAGAACAAAAATCTGCCACACTGGAAATGTACAACCACTGAATAAAGGTAACCTAGATGGAGTTAACACTCTACTTGCATGGAAAATTCTAGAGAAAAGGGTTAAGTCATAGATGTGATTTCCATGAATCATAAATGGAATGGTGAGCAGCATGATATTGCACTAGCATGTGCTGAAATACTAAAAAGGGAAGAATTCCAATTTTAGATATAATTTCTGATTTTGAAGTATTATTTACTGCTTTAATGCAAATATAAATATAAATGAGAAGGAAATTAAATTAGCTTCAAAGTTAAGAAATGTCAGTAATTTTACTAAGCATAAGTAAAGCATACTAACATAAGTAAACTTTACATTTACTTTAGTCACCTGCTAACATAAGTTGATTTCCATTACTACTTGCATTTCGCTGATGAAACTATGGAAGTTCCCAACACAAAATATGCATCTAAAGCAAACAAACAAATATTGCAAGTGCTGCACACATAAATCCTGTATACAAACTTTAACAAAAGTAATAATAAGATAGCTACTTCCACTCACAGTTGTGTTTGTTTCTGAAGATTGACTTTCTGAGTAGAGCTATGGAAGACTTATAAAAGGATTGTTATGCCAGAGTTTGTTTCCCCATTTATCATATCGGGTTGAAAAAGCAAAGGCAAGCCCATAAATGAGCGGGAGTTAAGAGCAATCATCATTTTAGAAAACAGGAAGCCCAAGTATCACATTTCTAGTAGTCAGTATTAACTAAAAAGTCAATATTAACTATGAAATCTTATTAATGAGTCCCTCTATCAGTATGGCTATAAAATGTTTTCTGCTGCATAGCAGGAGAGGGGTATAGAGTTTTCTGAATGTTCATATGATTCACAGTGTAAGTTATAAAAGCCACTTTTATATATTCAACAATATATATAGTACTCAAGAATATTATAAATTAAATCAGTAATGAGTTTATCTGCACAGACACATTGATCAATTAATCTGAAAATTTAACTATTTTTATAAATAAAGAAAAGCTAACAATTATTATTTCAACAGTTCTCTTAATTCTGCCCAGATTTGTTCTGGGTTCAGCCATTGTGGCAGATTTACAGCTGGGCTTAAACCACGACCAGATTAAAAACCCAGCTTTTGAAAGAAACTCTCAAAGGCAGAAAAACCTATGAAAAAGGTATGGGTTTTGGTTTGTTGGGTTTTTTTTTTTTTTGGAAGAGCCCATAGGACTGCTGCCACACAAAAGCAACAACTGACACAAATATTTAGAAAAAAAGCTAAAATAGTTTTTGAATGCACCTGTGAAACAAGGAAAACATGCTTTTCTACAGTAATTACACTAGCCAGGCATCGACATTTGTATTATCAGAGTACAAGCATGCAAACCGTGCTCACTGCGCTAACGTTGAATTTTGATTCTCAGTTTAAAGCAAATTAGGGGGGATTTGTCTTTGCATAATGCTTAGCTATTTTAGGATGCAAATGTGGCCAATCTGAAACCTTTTGCCCATTCTTCTAACAGGAATTCACCTAGAAATGTACACGTAACATATTGCTTCTCTTGCTTTATTTAAATTCTATCCATGCCCAAATTGCTAAACTGGTTCTGAATTACTTCTGTTGTACTAATGATCTCATTTCTTGGAAACAAAAGTGTCGCTTTTCCTCTCATAAAGGTATGTGAGAAAGCAGGTAAAAATATATTGCTTTGGCATAACTATCGCTGGGAGAGACAAATATCTGCCTTATCAGATTCGTCAGATCAAGCTATACCGTTTATATTTCATTGTAAAACAAAGAACTATTACATGTTGCACAAATACACTCGCTATTTTGTTAATGCTTCACCCTTCCTACTATAATACTGCTGTACCCATACTCACTTCCTTATCAGCAAAATGTGATTTTCAAGAGTAATGTTCATACCTGGCTGACATATGATAGAAAGGCAATAAAGCCATAGCCGGGTTCAAGCTGAAGCTGAATTTATGACACCATTTTGGATCCATTCACACCGCCTCCTGTCAGTACCTGCATCTCTCATTTTCAACCACTAGATGGTGTGAAAAAATAAAAGAATTGCCAAGGCTTCCTACCGACTGCCACAAAATCCGAGTATTAATGTTGTGGATTAGGAAATATTCCTTGAAGAAAAGTCTCGGCCCACTTCAAGATGGTTAGGTTCACTTTTCCTTTGGTTATATTTCCACTTACCAGACAAAGAGCTCGTAAATGATCAGACCTTGAAACTGAATGAAGTGGAGGGTTAAGATGGATAATTCTCTGGCACTTTCCCCTCCAAGGACCCTAAATTTAGAGCTGACAGCAGTGGCCAACACTCATTTTTCTGAAAAAGCTGTAACAATCTTTAAGTGAAACGGGGCTGAATTTTCTGGGCAGTATTTTGGAGTAGAAATCATTCCCAAAGAGAGAGGCTTTATATATCTGGAGCAGCAGCAGCAAGCCTGTTTCAAGGACTGATTGCAGATTAATCACGGCATGAGCACAGGACAGTTGATATACAGAGGGCAGCTTAAGCTACTGTTTTTCTATTCGGCTCAATTTTTTAGATTATATTTCTCGCTCTTTTGGAGAAGGAGCAAATGATTTTTTCACCTACGAGCTGAAGATTAAGATTTTATAGTCCACACATCGCAGCAGAAGAGTTCAACCCACAAAGAGGCCAAACTCATACAGTGGAAACTGTCTGTTCATGAAGTTTTTTTGGGGAGAGGGAGAGCAGGAAGAAGTGGTTATTTTAAATTAGGTGCTGCATAACTGCTTGAAAGTCTGCCTAATCCAAGAGCGTTATCCAGCCTTTAGTAATGCAATGCAGTTATTAATTTAAGTGACAATGAAATACTTGTAAAGACATACATGGTCACATTACCATTAGTAATATGTCTTCTACATTTTTATATAGGACCATCTTTCTATCCATAAATCTTAAATTTATTTAAAACAGAAGCTGTTACATTTATTATCCAGAAACATTGTAGTTAAAGGTATCAGTGAAGATTTAAAGCAATTGTGACAAAACTGAGAAGTTTGAAACTGCGATAGATGCCTTTAGCTTGCACGCACCTACTTGTATATTTCAATGACCTATGATATCTTTGGCATTAATTATATTGAACAGCAATTACGTCTAAGATATATATTCTACATATATCTTAAAAGGTGGGTTTTTTCCAATGAGAACTTGAAAAGAGAAATTTTCTTTGATGAATTTTTCAGAAGTAGACTTCAATGGATCATAAGATCTCTATTTTAGGGGAGGTTTTGGTTTTGCTGGGGGCAGGGGGAAAAGGTTAAGGAAAAATAAGAAAATTAAACAACATTAATGTAGAATAAAATTTCATGCTTATACTGTTTATCATCACTTCAGATGAGAGGAATTACATTTCTCAATTGCTTTGCAAACAGGAAAGCAGTGGATTAAAAACTGCCCAAATCTGTCAGCGCAAACAAATTTGGAATCTGAGCTGTCAGAACAATTACAGTATACATACAAAGATGAAAGCATAGTTCAAAAAAACAAACCACCTTCTGTAGCAAGATGCCCGAAAAGTCAGAATCAGCACAGTCAGGAATATAAAACAGGAAACAAAAAACATAACATACAAGATAATTTGAAAATCTACAAGGTTAACTTTTACAAGCAGAAAGCACATTGTCTCCCGTTAAATCAGTTAACAAATGGTAGCCAAGATTTAACAAGTAAATAAACATGCTTTTAAGTCAATTCCTGTTACACAGCTATGTTTTAAATGTGATTATAGTTCATTTGACAAAGTAATTAATTGCAGTGAATATCTGATTGTAAACAAAGGATCTGAAAGGGAGTGCCAGTTTCCCCCCATACAACTGTGGGAATGTGCTCTTCTGGCATGGCTTGCTTTTTACAACTATGTAGCCCCAGTAGCATCCCATACCTTGCTGAGAATGTAGATGACGTCACCACGTTTAAATGTCAACTCATCAGGTACATCTCCTGTGCAGTCCCACAAACCTTGATAGAAATTGGCATAATCGGTATTTTTGTTATCTGCAAAGAAAACAGCATCTTATCACAAAAGGATAAAGGCTGAGGGACTAAACTACAAAGCAATTTATTAAAGCACACTTCTTACTCCTCTTTTTAGAAACAGCTCCTTCATACCACAAAAGGAAGTGGAAAACAAGTCTAATGTGCATGCCCTTCATTTGCAAGTCCTATCACTTTAAGACATGCAGCTACAGGTTTTCAAAGCATTTTCCAGCTGCAACTTAAAGCAGCTAGTTTTCTTCTAGAATATATTTCTAGCAAGCCGTATTTGTATCTCAACTTGAAACTGATAAAATTGTTACAGTATAATTAATAATAATCTGTGAAAGGAAGCCAAAGTATTCTGGGATACGTTCCCCCTCCCTCTCCTGTTCCAACAAAACTAAGTAACTTCTCTGAGAACCTTTGAGATAATCCTTGATTGTTCCTTCTGAAATATTGGAGAACTTGGAAACTGTTGCTGAAGCTGCATTTTAAAAATATTTGTGTCAGCTCCAGTTTAGGACATTAAGCTCCAGCTAAACATGCAACTACACTACAGTCATAAACTCATCCTTCTAACAGCATAAGCACAATGGATGTGCTGTGTTCAAGCTGCCATACAGACCATTAACTGATTGATTATTTAGCACTCTTTGCTCTGTAATACGGCAATAACACAGTAATAAATGCTTTGTCATACACTTACAATACAGAGTACATCCACTGAAACACAGCGCTTGCACATGGTTAAATACACTGGCTGCTTCTGTTACACTGCAAACTATTTCCTGTTTTTAATTCCATGAGAATGGAGCGTGATGAGTTAATGTAAAAAGAATGTAAGCAATACCACTAAGATGACCAGTTACATTATGTATACACTAACCAGACAGAATGTATATGTACTAATAATTTACATCACTGGAAAGCTATCTTCTAATTCTGATAACATAAATATCACTGAACTGGCTGGATCAAGGCTGTCATCTTAGTTTTGTTATATGATCCCTGAACAGCAGGCTTGCTGGTTATTCCAGCTTATACTAGTTACATTTGCATGTCGTTAGCACTCTACACCATTATTTATAGTTTACAATTTAATCATGATTGGTTCGCTTTATTACTGAAAAAAATCCCGCTAAAATATCAAGTATCAAGCCATATAAACTGTCACGCTATAAAAAAACAGCAGTATTCAACTTGTGTTGTTCCCTGTTTTGACAGATACTTTGATTTTAATTTTAATACTCCCTGTATAAGCAAGAAGGGCTTGTTTTCTATCTATCCATTTCAGTCCATGTTCTGTCCTATCTTCTTTTGGTGGCAATACTGTCATATTTACATATTGAATTTAAAGATGCTATGCAAGTTAGCCACTATTTAATTTTCCATAAACTGGTGATTAATAGCTGCCTCTTGCTACATAGCACCAGGGGGCGTTCTTGCTACCAGTGCGCAAATTCCTTTCACCCCACCAAAAGCAGCAATACACACATAGTAAAAACTCCCAACCATTCAGAAATGAGATATTTGGTTATTGTAAAATGCAAAGGCAGGATTATTTCAAGGGGAGGGTGGAATTATTTTGAAATGTTACCTCTCCAAATCTTGGTCCTTCCTATTTGTCAGCTCAGAATTCATCAGTTTACCATTAGACAATTATAAAGAGTAACACAGGCTAACCCCAAATTAATTTGTGATAAGTATTAAATCAAACCTCTCCTCAGTGTTTTGATACTGCACTGATCCCAGTTCCCAGTTCTATGCCATAAAAGATAATGTAAGGCCACATGAGAAAAAAAAGAACTATTTTGGTATATCCTACCTTTTAAATCTTTCAGCAGATTTGGTTTAAAATACATTAATCAGGACTTCCACTTCTTCAGAACTGAAACTAAATGAATAATGATTTTTCTCGCTGACCTTCATTACTCTGAGCTCTGTTCTAACCTCTGTGTGCCTGAAGTAACTCCTGGTAACACTAATGGCAGTAGCATGAGGAACATCAGTAACAGAAGAGATCCCACAGCAGGTAAGACGCATCTCTCCCTAGATATTCATCATGAGCATTTAATTAAGCCTTAAAGTGAGAAAGCAACTCAACTAATAACATGGCACCACTGGAAAAGCTGCATTTTAAAATAAGCTTATTGCAACAATGAAGATGGTGCCTAAAGACTAACCATGGTTCTGTGCCCTCATTTGTGAATTCAACACAAGACAGAGTTGTTTAAATCAGAAAGCCACATTTCTCGGAAAACATATACCAGTATACTGGGAGGACAGGGACAGGAAGTGCCAGTGCAAGTTCGTGAACAACTATGCTGGTCTTCCAACAAGTTTTAATTTCATGCTTGAAATCCTATTTGTACCCATCAGCACAAGCTTCTCAAAATTCTTTTAACTGCAACTACGCACACATAAAAGCTAATTGTAAATTTAACACCAGAATCTATACATCTAAAGGGCAAAATACTTCATAAAATGATTCACAGCACTTCACAAACACAGAGGTAGAACCAAAAAAAACCTGCAAAAACCTCTGCAAAACACAAGCCCATTATTTCTTACTTCAGCCCCTCTTTCAGCTGGGGAGGACCCTGCCGAATTTTGTTTTGATTGCCTCTGAAGAACTGAAGAAACCAGAACCAGGAGATCTGGGTAAAGGAATTTGGCATTTATACAGTAATGAAATTATGTGGGCCTTCTTAAACACATGCAATACCTGAAAACAGCTGGTGGATTTAGCATCTAGAACTTATGTGCCCATTAGAGTTCAGATTCAAAAGGTTTTGATTTGCTGGCATTACTCTGCCACAATTACATTCTATTTTTACACGCTCTGAAATGTTGTGTGCCTTAAACATACTATGATGATTTAATTCCTAAACTAAAGTCTGTAGGATTTTGAAGGCATGATCACTTATGCCACAAATACCAGTAAGACAAGACCAAAGAAAATTTAAATGTGTAGCAGGGAGTAGAAAGCAATTTGGTTTTACCTACCCACTGGTTTTAATACTACCAATCACAAGAAATGACTGAGCAGGATGCTGGACAGGTTGTTTCTCCAGGTACCACTTTTTTCATTCCAGGACAGATATCTGGATGAACAACTACCCAACAGTTTCCAAAACTCTTCCATAAGGAATTCCTCACAGTTTTCTTCTGTCATCTCTGTTTTTCCAGTAACAGCAGTAATAGGAACAACAGATATTTTTCTCCAATATACTGATGAAAACACTTCAGTTTATTTGACATATCAAACAGCAATGGCTGCCAGCCTTTCTGACAGTAGGCTCAGTCTGCATATTTCACTGAAACATAGTGGCACCTGACAATAAATGCGTGAAGAAAGAAAGGTGATGAGTATCATCAAGCATGCTCTTCAAATCTTGTAGACTGTTTAAAACTTAAGAATGCCCACAGATTATTCAAGGGAAAACAAAATTATAAGAATATTATAAAAGCCTCAATAGACAGACAAAAACAAAGCCTGGGGGGGAAAAAAACAGATTAAGAGTACTTATTTCAGAGCAATTTAAGTGTGCTGGCCCATTGCAGGCTGAGCCAAACTATCTGCAGGCTGTTCCATTACTGACCCCTACCTTTTGACAATTCTGGCACATGCCATTTCTGAGCACAAACCTGTCAGAACACTAAACTGACCAAAATAAAATCAGGAATTATAGCCCAAGTATGGAAACGCACTACTTAAAACATCAGAATAAATGTGACTGTGCCTGATTCCATCTCACCTTCCATTTTAACATTGATGACATCTAAATTAGCAAACCCTACAACAGTAGGGACTTAGAGCTAGAGTTATATTACCTGCTTATGCATTGCTTATGGAATGAACATATATACATGCTTTCTTTTCACCACTGTGGTCCACTGCCCAGTATATTAAACAGCTTACCATTCTGAATCATATTCCTTGACTCCTGATCAGATTCTTCAAAAGTTTACAGAGTCAGATTTGAAGATTACAATTCTGGACACAGTAACAATATTTGACAGAGATGAACTGTATCCTCTTTTAGTGATGATATGCTCAATATTTACCATACTGGAGGCTTAAATATGGGGAGACAGGTGAAGTTCAGAATGAACAGTACCAGAATGACTGTGTCTTACACAAATGATTTAGACCCTCAGTGTTGAGTCTTAGTACCCAGATGAGACATGCCCTGTTAAAGAACAGTTACTTGTTTGTCCTGATGATGTCCTAAATGGCAAAGAATGCCTGTTACTTACTTACTTACTTGCCCTTTCTCTCACATTCCAGAAAAATTATGAAATAGGGAGAAAAAAACTGTAGTGTATTTATGCGGACATAATATCTAATCTAGCCTTATTTGTTCAGTATAATCTTTTTCACTTCCCCTCTCCTACTGTTCCTTAGTTACTCTAAAATCATTTACACTGAGACAGCACAGAAAAGGACAGTTACTGAAATAGTGACTATAGAAATGATAATGAGTAGATAGTGACACCAAAAAACGTCCAGCAAGCCATATTATACATCTGAAACCCTTCAATGCTTTGGTATATTTAAATAGTCAGGTCACTAGCAATTCACATAAAGCTATCCAGCAGCCACAGTCAGCATCAAGACTTGAGCATTCAAGCTCGCGCATTAACTGAAGTAAAGACTATGTTAGGGCAAGAAAAGAGTAGGAAAAAAGAAAGTTTTTTTCACTTAACAGGCTGAGCTCAAAAACAATTTGCAGAATACTTTCAGGTTCAATAAATTTAGGCAATAAATTACACTTAAGAATGTATGCACTGCTTGTGTGGAAAATCATGAAATATTATTGACTCAAGTTAGATATTTATTATGTAATGCCTATCAGAAATATTCATGTAAACTCAGCCGTAAAGGTCAAACAAATTTCCAGTGTTTAATAGTTAACTAAGTTAGATCACATCAGAAAATTACTTCTTGAAATGAATCTGGTATCTGTAGAGAGCTGGTATTTTCAAACACATTACACAAATACTAGAAAGACTGATAAGGCTGCTCTCATAGCAGTTGAAACTTTTCAGAAATTAAGGTGCTAAGGTTTTGATTTCCTAAAAGTAGGAACTCCAAGAAGATATATTAGGGGAAAAAAAATGCTGCTGGCAACTTTATAATTGGATTGACCCCACTCTCCAATATGACATCATACTCTTATAATTACAGTAATGTCTAAATAAGTACTAAATATTAAGGCTGTAATGAGTCATGTTGGTTTACACATGTTTTTAGCAGAGCACAATGCTAACAGCATCTGATGACTTGGTTCTTGTTTCCTTTCCAAGAAAAGCAACCCAAAACTCCTCACAGCAACCTGTTCCTGCTTTCCTGTATGGCTCAGGAAATCAGGCCTCTGTTTCCTCTCCACATGTTGCAACAGGAAGAGCACTGCACAGCTACTTCCTAAAGGAACTCTTCTTGCCCACCCCTTCCTTGACAGCCCTGAAAGAATTATGTGTATTATGTACGATGGGGGAAGGAGAGCCAGTTTGCATGTCAGTGCAGGTCACAGTTACAATGCAGCAGATCTCAAAAAGGTGTAAGGTCTGATAAGAAGCAGGTCTTCTCTACTTGCTGTGTCAAATCACCAACAGTTTATCTAGAGGTCTGTGCCCTTGAAGCACAAATATATCTTGTTTTTAAGCATAACTGGAAGTACCTTTCTGTCAAGAAAAGTTGTCTGGCCATGTGACTTTACACAGGGTATTATTTTTCCAGTCCCAGAGATAATTAGCACAAGGGCAGTTTGCCAAGCTAAAGCTGAGAGAATATCCTTCATAGCCTTTCTGAGCATTGGTGTCTTTTTCCAATTTTTATGCTGCTGTCACTGGACTCTGGCATTTCTTACCCAATTCATTTGCTTTCTGTGGTAATCATATGCACTGAAGATATGCATGGCCAACATTTAAACAGGCTGCAGATCAATTAGTGGTCTTAAGTTTATCTGATTTTTATCAAAGAAGACAGAGCTTTGGGTCGATTGTCAGAGCCTGTGTCAAGTTGACCTTTTCAGAGACGTCTACATTGCCAGTCCCTTGGGCAACTTGTTGTCCCCTGTTAGTCTCTGAATGGCAGAAGTCTGTTCTACTCAAGCACAAAGTATACACAGATGTCTATATTAGATTCTTATAGGTTTGACAGCAACTGCATGTTGTATCTATAAACTGTCCTTTAGCAGTGACACTTCCTCAATGATGATAAGCTAATTTATGCAACTAAATCTCCTTTGTGCAGAAATGAAAGCTAATTGAGTCATTACAAAGTAATTCAGGAAGGAATACCTTGTATAAATTGGCTTACTTTATAAATCCTTCTCAAGTGGTTTTCATGCATCCTAAGTGGTGCTAAGCAGTTTTGCTGCCATCAAATACCCAGATGAAAAAGACAGCTTTACAGAGCTATAAAAACATTATTTTAACACAGTAAAGGGAAGAGACAAAAAAATAAAGGTAAAAATAATGTGCATTACACAAAATAAAGAGGAAAGATTTTCATTACCTGAAACACTGGTAACTTTCTCCTGGATCAGTTTTCTTGGCACTTCAGCCTTTGAAGGAATATGTTCTTCTGCAAAACATATAACTGCAAATGAAACTCCGAAGGGACATCTCAGCTGACAGGAATTACAGTCCACATCAGTTTGAAAGCCACACTCTACATTTCCAGACTGTAAGCCCTGTTTACTATTTTGCATTTGTATAGAAGTTGGAACATTGTTATTTCTGTGGTTTCTGCCACCCATCCAAACACTCCAAAAGCTTTCTTTCAAAATCTCAGTTGTAAACATCTTTCCCTTTTCACTTTGCTCTGAATATGGTAAATATAGAGCTACAGATCTGCTGGGTTTCATTCATTCTGAAGCAATTAGAATGAGGGTCCGATTCTGCTACATGTATTTCTTACGAGGATAAAGAAAACTAAACTGAGGATCACAGCTCTGAAGCATGTTTTCTGGCTAACACACCTGGAACACTGAAATCCCCACAGGCAATTTCAAAAGATGTTCTCCATATTCCTTGTCCAGCACAGACAGGGAACTACTCTCTCATGCCCACACCATCACTTAAGCAAATCCATATTCCACTCAGTACAGGGACATAAGACCTGCTCCTTACATTTCACAGTCAACAATTCTGTTGATGAGGAGAAAAAAAGGGAACAAAGTACAAGGGGTTTTAGCTGTTTTCTTTCCTTATGTTCATAAGGAAGTAGAAACAGATTTATCTTGGCCTTTACAGTATATCAAAACTGACAATGCTGTACTGAATGAAGAAATAGTATACTGATAAATCCACTTCTCAAATAAGAATTAGGCTTTTAATACATTTAAAGTATTTGGCTTTTTTACTCATCACATCTTACACAGATATTCATGCTTCTTTTTAAGACATGCATTTCAGCAACTAATTTTGATATTTTATTAATGACAGACAAAAGATACAGAACTCACAGCTTTTAAAATGTTCCTTATTGTGCAACTTGTATGTAATTGCCTATCTATTTTGACAAAGAGTGAATTTTATATCAACAGTTCAAAGGATTTTTAGCCTTGTAAAAAATAATCTATCCACAAGACTGTTCCTGCAAGCATTAAAGCAGATGTTTAAAGCACAAGAGCAGACCTGTTGAAATGAGTATGCATTATTGCTGCTAAACTATGTACGCAGTCCTACAAATTACATCATGAGATTCACTCTACAGAGCTTTGAAATTCTGCCCTACTAAGCCAGCAAGAGTTCTGTGCTTCCTGACTCTTGAATAACTAAAAGTCTGCTTGAGATCAATATATATCATAGCCAAGGGAAGAAGGAGGAAAAAAAAGAGGAAAAGACCAAACAAAACAATAGAGCTGGGAAAATGTGAAGCTGCAGTACAACACAAAACACTCTGAACTAATTACCGCGCTCAAATGTATTCCCCCACTTGGCATAACACTTGTTGCACATTCCAAGTACACTCATTTGTTTATTTTAAGCACTCACAGTTGGAGTATAAATGGCAAAAATACATCCCTATGTGCTGTCCAGAGCACTAGGAGGCACTGTCATTCTGTGGCTTCCCTACTACTATTACACCACTCACAGGTAGTATTCATCCATTATCAGCCACATTTTCTAGGATTGCTCCCTTTTCCCAGAACAACCCAGTTTCATTTAACACAGAGTATTACACTGATTAAATAAATCTTGATGTTACATGTTACTGAATATTTGGACATACACCAATTGATGTGTTGAATGTACTATGGATTTTAACTCATGATCATCAGACTAGCTTCAGCTGAAGACTGACTTTAGTAGAGGGTATTCTAACTGAAGTAACAGCAGAAGAGGTTTGAAGAGATGTTTTTTCATAAGGTACAGCTGAATACATGTAGACTGCATTGTGGTGTCATGGAAAAAAATCAAATATATGCATTCCCCTTCCTGAAAAATGTATTTCCTGGAAACAAGAGGTCATCAGATCCATATCCGAAAATGGAAAAATGTCTGAACCAAGGAAATATATGGAAATACTGGAAAGGTCCCAAATTCAAACAAAGGCTGTCCATATTAGCATACCTGCTCAGATCCCAACCATCCCCACTTATTCCACTTTGATTTATACTATAGAGTTGCACAGAGAGGACAAACCTTCAGGTGAAATTAGACTGGAAGAGGCATTCCAGAAGCACACTGAACATGGTCCAGCTGCCTATTCGCATTCAGTCCATGGAACCAGACTAAAGTGAATCCATAGAAAACCTCTTCTGAAACATGCACAGCACAAATATTAGGTCTTCAGCACAAACTTCTGCTCTATGAATCTGTTGCAAATGGTCCACGCTACTTGCTAATGCAATCATGCTCACAGTGGAGCAGAGGTAATAGGCTTGGCTAAGGGTCGTAAAAAAAGAACCTATGGTTCTTACTAATGTTTTCTGCTATTATGTCCTGAATCAATACCTAATTAACACTAATCAAATCAGTGAACTCCTCTAGAACTGCAGACCCAAAAGCACTTAAAATACAGGTTATGTTCCATACTCTGCTGGTATTCAGAGATTCGAATAGCAAACCTACAAAATTCTTTTGGTGACAGTGCAACAAAGAGCTAACTATATTTGTTAAGGGTTTTTTCAGTCAGTCCATGAAAGCTGTGGAAAATTATTTACTTACTTAATTTGCAGTCACCCAATCAGAGATGATTCTACCATCCACACAATTTAAGAAGTGAACAATGAATTCTACACTAGCTGAGTTTTTTACATGAATCCATTGATTTTTTTTTCATTCTAATTTCTTTTTCGTAAAAGGAGAGGGGATAAAAAAAATCAGGCTACTTGAGTATAAAATGGGTAAAAGTTTGGCTTGAACAGTGCATTCCTGCAATGGAATGTGGTATCTTCCTGATAAATATGCATAAACTTAGCAGTTTCCTCTACTAGCACATTACTTAATCATCTTTTTATATTAGACTCTAATTTAACACCATTATTAATTGGTATTTTACTGTCTTCTAGTCTCCGACACATTGTCATTGCACAATACTAGTTTATACCTTGGATAATCCCAGTTTGTGGGTTAACATATTCAACGCTTTAATCACAGTAAACAAAAATAGCTCAGCTATGCAGCAAAATCCACCAAAACACACAGATGGTCATAAGGTTTTCATTGTGTGGTTTCCATAGCAATCATATTGCAAATCTGGAAGCTTCTTGCAAACAAGCAGCTTGTATTTACATGCCTCTTGGCTGCAGCGCGGGACTCTACAACATGTGAAGTTGTTATCCCAATCGCATATTGTTAGAAAAATCATTGGGAGATGTTTTGATCAGTTCAGATAAAAACTACTGCAGTGAACTAATTTTTCATCTATTTCATAATGACACAAGCAATCACACGCTTGTAATGCACACTAATATATCTTCATTTGAAATCTTGCTGTGGTGTCAGAAGGTTATAAGCATACAAACAGGTTTTGTTAGACAGACTCCCATAAAAATACTTGCATTATTAAATAATCAAATAAAAAATACAGCATCTTTATTATTGTACTCAGCAGGGATGACAGATGCATGCAAATACAAAGGTATGAGGAGGAACTCCGATGACACTAAACTTCATGGGTCTATACTGCTTTGTGCAAGAAAAAGTAAAAGATACAATGGTATGGTAACACTAAGAGTATTACTTCTCCACATCGCTTTTTTGCTACCAAATAATGACTCTGCACAAAAGTAAACAAGAACTTTCAAACATGAATAAATGCTTACCATGGGAAAGAGTCGAGACCTTTTCTCTCCCAGATTTATAATTTTATGAATTGACCTAACCCCATTACAGATGAGTTATTACTGTAATAAGGAACATAAATCAATCCAGCTATGTAATTTTTTTTTTAATTAGTGAAAACTTGCTTTTTTACAAACAACAGAGAAACATTTCAGAATTACAAAGAAGGAGTAATAAAGAAAAAAATAATTTTTATGGTTTTGCCAAACTGACACCTTTTGCTAGCATTAGTAGTGCGGGCTATCGACCACCTGGTGTCAAAGGAATAAGAATTCACACCCCTGTTTTATGCAGGACCATTGACCTGCCTTACCTGGGGACAGGGGTCCCCAGCTTTGGGGATGGAAGCAATCCTCTGCAGTATTATCCCTATATATACACACCTGTATATGCCTATATACTTCACCCAAACCAAACCTCTTATGAGATTTTAGCCTAAGCAGCTTGATATTCCATAAATCTTTCATATGTTGCTTCATCCTACCTAGGCTTATTTGCGTTAGTGTGCGTATTTATAATGGCAGTGCTTTTCTTTTCTGGTGTCTTCTTTTACACTCCAGAGCCATTCATTCTGTAGGGAGAGATCTCCAAATCCAAGAAGCAAAACTCTAGCTTTGCTATCCTCCAGTATTCCCACAGATCTGTCCCTTTCCCCCAGTTCCTCCTGGACATGACAGATTACTGGAAGATTTACACACAACTTCTTGACATTTCACCCTGCATTCCCAGTAGCACTCTGGTGCACTCTGTAAACAAATGAAACAGCTTGGAAAAGGCTGCTGAAGGCACTATTCTCTAGCCATGGTGTGAGATCTGGGGGGCAGCAGAGAGAGGGAGACAGACTATCATTTTATTAAAGCTCCATCTGACTGAACCACAGTGAAGGTTTGTAGATGAAAATCCCCTTCAGTACAGTGCTAAAGGTTAGAAACAAGCTGGTTGCTATTTAGAGAAGATGTTATAAATGTAAGAATTTCTTACTATGGCAGAAGAGAAGAGAGTTCTTATTTTATTCCTACTTCTATGGGTCAGCCAGTTACCACTCAACAGCTCAGAAAGAGAAGTTATGTCCTGCATGACAAGCTTAAGTGAAAAAAAACCCAAAAGCCCAATATCCACAACACAATCGGAAAAGACAGACAGAAAAGGGTTATCCAGACACAGGCTAAAAACTGGAATTGCAGATGAGGTGACATCAAAATACGAGGAGAAGCAGAAGTTGCATCTGAATAAATGGTCACCACTGTGCTGAGAAATACAGTGGGAAACAAACAGTACAATTCTGTATTCCAACAGAACACAGAAAGAGATCTCCCAGTTATGATCAATATAAAAATACATTCAGTTGAGGACAACCCATGTCAATTCCTAGCCCAAATTCCTTCCAACACATGTGATCTAAGTCTGATTCCAAGATGTAGGCAAAAGGTTTCAATCAAATATACTACCAGCTAAACTGGATGGGAGCTCCAACTAACATTTTCTGAACAAGTTTTAATCAGCTTTTTGAAAATAACCATTATTTAAATTCTAAAGTAAGGTTGAGTATATGCACCACTCTGCCTGACCAGAAGACAGAAACACAAGTCTCTCACTACTATTGGCAATGTATTGACCTCCCAATGGCCTCAAATAAATAGCATGGGCTGTACAAAGTGAAAAAGCTAGAATCATGAAATAGTTTGGAATAGAAGGGACCAGTGGAAATTGCTTAGTCTAGCACCCTGCTCTAAGTCTGAAATTTAGATCAAGTTTCTAGGAGACAGCATTTGGCTTCCTTTGCTACTCCATACTAAGCTATTCAGCAGCAGTTTATAAGGGTCTATGCATTTTAATAATTCACATATGAGACAGATGAAGCTAATGACTTTATAGAATAGGATTAGCTCAAGTGACTCAGTTTTGTATAGATCTTGCCAAGCCCCAGATGTCAGGTTTCCTGAAGTCCTTGAGAAATTCTGCAGTTCTTTCTCCCCCTCAGTTGCACTCCTTGTATCTGGAAAAGGCACTTCTGTGCACCACCATTACTCCCAATTGTGTAAGCAGTCTGAATAACCAAACCAGCCATCTCACATAAAAGTGAAGCACTGCCTCATGTTGAGACAACCTTGGAAAAGTTACCTCACCATCCTCACAGAAAAGATTAGTAAAAAAGCAACCTTCCTGTGACACCACCCAATGAATCTAAGCATATGTTATGGTTTGGCTTAATCAAAACCAAAAAGCAGATATAACATTCACTTCCTAACATAAGCATTTTGGAGTTACAGCATGTGCTAAACTAAAGAGTGAAGTAAACCGAAACAATTCCAGTTCCACTAGGGACTAATACAAAGCACACTTTAAAGCTGCAATTCTCCAGCCTTGTGCAAAAGAATGTTGTTTGGATCACATAACTATTGCTATGAAGAACAATAACAAAGTGAAGTAGCAGAGAGAAATGAGTATGTTTGGAGAACTGCTTGAGAAAAAAAATCTTTCTAAATACATCTGTGAAAAAGACGCTGTATTTCTCCTAATCTACCGCACACATACCCAACCACATGAACTATAGTAGGGTAATGGATTTAAAAAATACATTTTTAAAAGCAGGAAGATACTATATGACTTCTCACCAGTTTACTGGAAAAAAGAGCAAAAATATTTTTCCAGCAGAAAGTATTTGTTATAATGTTTTAAGGCAGAAAGTATGAAGATAAGCGATTAAAGAACACATCTCTGTCCTTGGAAGAAAAACAGTCATTCTTACACAAGACAGAAAATTGAGCACTGTTGGCAAGGTCATCCACAGTTGTTGTGGATCTTCTCGCTCTACTGTGTATAATTTTACCAAGTTTTCAGAAAATGTAGGAGCATGACTTGCTTTATTTACCTTTCCTACTTGTTAAGACCTGAATATGTGTTAGCATCTTTCCTCTTTCTTCTCCTTTCCTTTCTCCAGTACCAAGCGTCCCAATACTCTTGCTTCCTTATCCCCACCACATTCTGTAGTCACAACCAATTCAAATAAAGACCATATTCTCTTCAGACCCCACAAATTTCATTTATTTACCAAATGCAGAGGTTGCTATTATGAAAGTTGCTGTTTTCAGGGTTTCACAAGGCCCTTGACTCTCAGAGCAAAGTACCACAGTGGGAGGAAAAACATCCCCAGTCACCTGAATGACAGAATAGCATATATTCATTAGGAAAACTGAACGATTCACAGAAGTACAGGCAATTCCTGATTTTAGTTGTGAAGTTAATATGATTTCATGGACTCAGCTTTCTGCTTGGAGTGCCTCCTTGGAGCTCTCCTTGCAAATAAGCAATCTTCAGTCATGATTCGAGTGACAGTTAAATCAACTTATTTGTACAGTTCCTAGCACTAGTCTTCCAAACCACAGAAAATTTTAAATCTCCAATTAAAAAAAAAGGGAAAGAAAAAAAGAAAAACTATATTACATTCTCTCAAACATAGATGCAAAAGAATTAACAATTCATCAAACGAGTCCAACAAGCTTAGCAGGAATGTATGTCAAATCCTAGTTACACCAATAGCAAGCTTGGGAGAAGAAGAGATAGAGAAAGGCAGGAAAGGCACAAGCACATACTAGAAAAGACCACTTAGAATGCCTAATTTTACTAATTTTTTTTATTTTTTTTTTTTTTTTTACAAAATGATCTATTATTACTAAAATTCAATACAAACATGCCAAAGTGCAATGTGCACTGCATAGAAATAAGGGATGGGTTTTGCACTGACCTTTATATTTCCTCATGAAGAAAGACCTGATAATAGTAATTTTTCTCAAGAGAAAAGATAAAGGTCATCACAAGCAAGTTCAATTGCAGATATGCACACAATAGTTATAACGGAAAATAAAAGAAATTAGAAAGATCTACTTCCAGAAACCCATTCATTCTTTTTGAAAACAATTCATTGTTTTCAGAAATCAAGTCTCTTACAACTGTCTAATCCTATATGCTGAATGAACTGGTTAGGGTACGTTAAACTGAGCAAACAAAAAAACATTTGATGGGCTATCAAACAAGGTGAAAATTTCATAAGTGACTTCAGGATGCAGCTCCTTACAAATTCCTCATGTGTGATTGGGCACTTTTTAAAATGCTGCCTTTTTTTTTTTTTTTTTTGATCAAGAGATTAAATAAGAACTTTCACAGCTGAACAGAAGCATCTCTGAAGGTAAAATTTCATTTTACCTTCCGACAAAAAACACAATTTTGGCTCCACTTCTAAAAATGTTCCCAAGGCCTCAAATTTGGCATACAAAATCTAGGCAACAGGCATCTTACCTAAATCCATATTTAAACATTTAAAGGAGGAGTAAAATATTTTACAATACTGCTTTTAACAGTAAAGGAAAACTTCTGGAGTTTAATGTTTGTACATGCTCATCCAATTATTAGCCATCCCTTCTCTGTCCCCCATCACCCTACCAAAAAAAGTAGCTGCAGTAATTGGACAGAATGCAAATTAGTAGCTCAAAGGGACAAAACAAAACACAGTTTTAAAGTCAATTCTGTGGTTGTATTGTAGGTTCACAGAAATTTCCGCTAGAGATTGCTTGCCTAAATACGTGTGGCATGCACATAAGTACATTCTTATATATAAACATAATAAAGATTTATGTGAATTCACTGTAACTAAAATAAATTTGTTTGTTCTCTCAACCCATAATAGCTCTTAGTTATGTAAATAGTTTAAGTGTTCAACATGACATTTTATAAACCTTATTATTAAAATGTTTTGCTAAAGCAAATGTGGTGACTATTAAAATCTACATAGAAAATACAAATAGTTCTCTATGTAAATACATTTAGCAATCAAATTTTCAATTAACTGATCTATACTGTATAACTCTGTACTACAGCATTATCTGCCAACCATGTACAGGGGTTATATTTCTCAGGATTAAATTTATATGATAGAGAGAATTAAAGTCTGTAAATGTCAAATAATCTTTTCATACTCGTTGATCAGCAGCAAGATTTAAATTCAAAAGCTATTTCTGAAAACTACATATCCCTACTTGTGACAAACGTAACTTGACATAATATATATATACACATAGAATTCATAAAGAGAGAATCTTGTTTAAACCACGTAATATCCTTTAATAATCTGCAGGGTTAAAGTATTCAAATTTATAGTCTGATTCCAGAAATGAACTTACTCAAAAAAGGGACAAAAGACACGGCATTTCAGTATAGCTCACATTAGTGAAAGGAAACTCAATACAGTTGTTGGCATATTTCCGCAAGAAAAGTCTGGCTCCCAGATGCCTCTCTTATAACTCCTTTAAAAACGCTCTACCAAGAAATTTTTGCATTCTCTGTGTTGATCATTAACTGCATGCTGATCAAAAAAACATCCAGCAGCTTTCACGCTTTTGGTATTTTCATGAAAAGTAACAAGCCCACACCACTGCCTCTTTTCATTGCTTATGGCCCTTGCCATCAAATTAAATTGTCAACTATGCTAAATCCTTCGTTCATCTTAAATGATGAAATGAAGTAATTATAAAAATATTCTTGTTATAATTCAAAAGCAAAAATCAAGTTAAATCAGAAATAAGCAGAAAATTATAGCTGCAACGCAGACTGTTTACACGTACCATATTTTGGGTAACGTTCCCATATTAATTTCTACAAATGTAGTCTCATTCTCATATATTAGGTCCAGACTACAACCAGCAACTCTGGATGCCAGATCTTGCTAGTCCTACATGCCATGTATCGCAATGCACCTCAGAGAGATGAGGGAGGACAACAGGGATATGGAAGTAGTTCATAAGCAGGAGATGACAACTGCTCCCCAGGCAGCTCACCATGTAACTGTGGGATTGGCATGCAGCTGGATCTCAGAAAACCCAGGGCCCCCAGAGTCCCAAATTACTTGAATCCCCTTGCAGCCAGTACTTTGGATTACCGAGCTCTCATGCCAGAGACACAACACAGTCCTTGTTGCTTTGTAAGAGCCACTATTTGTAAGCCTGAGCTAGGCAGATTAATAAGAAATTATGTTTTATTATTGGGTAATAAACCACATTATTTTTAAACATAAAGCCACATGATTAAAAATTATGACAAAATTGTACCCATCTTGAACATTTTTTAGTGAATTAGCTGAAATTACTACTAGCAATGGAGATGACTCTTAAGGAAAACAATTTGAGACAGGTATAGAAGAAAGTATAGATTCAGTTAGTGCATTTTGGGACAATGGGAGGACAGCCCTCATGCTAGGATCCACAGGTTTTTCTGTAGATAGTGCTTTGTTTTGAAAATGTGATTCTTTCCTTTAATTCCCAGTTTTGCTGATGTTTGCCTTCAATATTCAAGGACAGAATAACTGCTACAGCCCGCTAAGTCAAAACCTTCCCACAAACAGAAGACAGAAATACTGGAACCTCTTCCTTAAGGATATTGAAAGCTCCCAAGATCTTAAACTGGTTTTTATTAGAACTCAAAATCAGGATCTGATAGGAAAAAACAGATCAAACTTCAAAACAAGGGCTGAAACAAAATATCCCTTGTGCCAACCATCCCCTTTCTCGATGAGAAAATGTTCCTCCTACCTTGTTGTATAATTCAAATCTGTTGGACGTACTTTCCTAAATCTGTTAAGAAAACATTCTTCCCCTCACTGCTGAAGCTTACCTGTGTACCTGCAGCCTGGACTTCACTGGAGCACTCCTCTCTCTAAGGCTCAGCAGACTGCTGCATCTTGCCCTCTCTGCCTGGTCCAATGTGTGGTCTGGGAGCTGTAGCCTGCTGACCATTTTCCTTTCCTAGAAGCAATCAACCTGCTTCTTTCACACACTCCTTCCAACCCAGCCCAGGGAGCAGTAGCCAAGACAAGGAAACAGCCAGCCTTTTCCTACAGTGCCTTACTTGTATACATGTAAACTAAATGCGACATCCAGTGCAGACTCAGTACACTGAAGCACTCAAGCAAATCAGGTACACATGCAGATGACCAGTAAAATTCATGAAGGTCTGGTTAATCAGTAGTATTATGTATGTCTAATTTCTGAATTTTTGAGGAGAGTAGGAAGGAGAGCAAGTAGCAGATAAAAAGCACACTGAGAGGAAAAGACATACATAGAAGGATTTATGCGGACACCTTTCTTAAGGCTGAAAAATTCAAATAAGAGATTTGTATCTACAGTAACGGCGTGATTAATTCAGCCTTTAAAGCCCACCTTGCTGGGTCTTATTTGAGAATCTAGTTGTATAAATTATGGTTCTTTAATAGCTACCTTGTGGAAACCAGAAAAGTTGAGAGAGAGCCTGAGGCACCATATAACCTCTGGTTTCTCTTGTTTCTCAAAGAAAAAAAAAATCTACCTAATGGTTTTAATAGCCTGATACACAGTCATTCGTCACAAATTCAAAAAGTAAAGGTTCCTTGATCTATCTATATAGTATTCATCACAGTTATACCCAAGCAGTAGAGCGAGCACATTTCTATTTTCATAAATATACATAATACAATTGACATTTTGCTTTGAACTTGCTAAACTACAGCAATTCCTCAAATTTATGGTTAATAAACTATCTCACATACCAAGACATTTCTTCTGAATGCTTTGCATTAGAATTATTGCAGTGCTTCTTAATTAGATAAAAAACAGTGCTACCGAAGAAAACTACTTTGCTTTCCAAAGAATGAACTCTGGATCCATAACCCACTGAAGACATGCATGCATAAACAAAGCTTTATTCACATTTAACATGAAGTCAGCTGCCAGAAAGAGACTGAACACAGAAAAAGCTATAACACAAGTAAAATTACTCTGTGTGAGTTTTGTCTTGCCAGGATGACACGCTTTTCTGAGACAGGATTCTATCTCTTAATAACAAACAACTTCTGTCACATACTGTTCACATCAGATTGGTTTTACAAATCAATAGTGTCAAACATTGTTTTGCGGCGGAGCACAGAAAATAGTATGAAAATGAATGATCAGTACTTGCAATAAATATCTTATTTTGATATGTAAATTTCTTTCAATGAGTTGTGTGCTAATTATTTTTGAAAGAGTTCTTTATACAGAAAACCACATGATGAAAAATAGTTCCTTTTTAGATATTATTGTCTTCTAATTTTAAGTAAATAAGCTTCAAAATGCCACTAAATTATGAAGATTTGACAATCTATTCCTGGGTTGGGGGAGGGGGATGTCTGGTTGGGCTTTAGGGTATGTTTTATTTTGGTTTTTAACCTGTGAAATTCAGAAATAAAATTTAGCCTTTGCTAACCCAAGATTTTAATGAACGCAGCCTCTCCACACGATCTCCTTCAATGTGTTGAAACAGTTGACCACAACTTTAGGAAGCTCGCTCCTATTTTCTCCACTTGTAAACTCTGACACCTATGAAATTTGAAACATCTGAAAACTACGAGGTCTTGCATGCAGTTTAAAGCAGAGAATAAATACCTAAACTTACTAGCACACATTTTCCATTTACTGTAGATGTTGTAATTAACTCCTTTGAATCTCACAGCTAACAAAATTTTCTGCAGCCAAAGTATATTACTAAATAAAGAATACTCTTTTTTCAGAGTATTTCTCAGTAAACAACCCCACCCTATTCCAATCAGTGAATATACCCCTCGCATGCAAATCAGACTAAATATGAATACTCAGTTACTATTCCATTTTTATTGGCCTCCTTACTTGCACGTTTGTGACAAGAGAGCAGGGATTGAATTGCATCACAGACAGTAGGCTTCCTGGCGGCTACAGGCCACCTGTTCTTCACAGACCACCATTTATATTCATTTTACAGGGAACACTGGGAACCTTATTTTTCATCCCAAAGACCTGCCACTTCCCACTCAATGGACATCTCATTCTTTTCAGCTACACCAGATTGTCTTACCTCCTCTTCCATCATTGCCACTCAACATCAACAGAAAGAAAAGGTTCCCTCTTTAGATGTGGGAATACATTAATTGAAGTTAAAGCCCAAGCTCCTGTGGCAAACAAAAGCTGAGGTCCAGGTATCAAGTTCCTAACCATCTCCTGGATGCAATGTCTTTACATACAGAAAGTTGTCTGGATTCTTAACTCATGTCTTGTGAGCATTTAGTACTAGCTGAAGGACACTCCAAGGTATATATACTTCCCATAAGTGTACTGCCTCAAAACCCACAGTGACCTAGAATTCAGATACAGCTCCATTTCATCACACTAGTTGGGATTCAGCAATATACAGTTGAAAGATACGATTTTTCACTTATTTCCATGTCTGACATATAATCAAAGACATTTAATAGACCCCCAAATCCCAGTCATCAAGGAAACCAAACCATGCATCTTGGACAGAAATAAAAAAGTCTTTACTATTCCCTGACACCAAAAGGTAGTTTACATCTGCTTTTCACTGATCTTGTGTATTATTTTAATTTCTTTCAATTTGCAGCAAACTGAGTAAAGCCTGTAGCACCCCCCTCCTCCTTATTCTCTCACCCATCATTTACTAATTAAAAGCACTTACAATTCTTTCTGTGGAAAAAAATAAAAATAAAAAATTGATAGCACATCAGCATTATATACAACTTTTCTGGATAAGAAGTAAAGAATTGCCTAACTACTTGAGGCAAACAAATGTTGGGAGGACAACATACCATGATATGTAATATACTGACTTAACGGCAGTGATCACAGGTACCACCTCAGATTCCATGATCACCTGTGTCTCTGCTGACTTAAACCTACTGCTCTGGTTTACATAACCAATTATCAGTTTTTTTATTTTAGTTTACTGGTTTTAGGAACTGATAATACAGCTATAATCCACAACTCAGACAGTTTGACACCAAACGCTATGTTGGTCCCACAAACCCTGACTGTAATATATTGAAAGCTCTAAAATAAGCAAAGCTCTCCTGAAAAGGCATTTTCACTAACACAGTGCTGTGAAATTTTAACTTCTAGTGCCAGAAAGTCAATACATCTGAAACTACATTTTGAGAACACAAGTATTTGCTATGAGTTGGTGTCCATGAGTAACTTAAACTCTACTACATAATCATTATTTCCCTTCTTCCCCAAGAAGAGGTTAATCAGAGATCATGTTCTCCCTCCCCCTGCAATGCTCATGAAAAGGGCACAAAAACATAAGCAAAATTTTCTTCTTCAAAGCTCAAGCAATCCAGCAACAACAGAGGATGAGGATGGTATTAAGCTGCTTAACTACAGAGGTTAACTGATAGAAAAAATTAAAGTGACAAAGCTGCTTAAAGAGATAACCATAAGATAGAGACATACTTTCATACTCAATGTCAGAAATAAGTTCTGAAACAAAATCAATATAATTTCAAAACTACTTAAAAGACTTTATTGAAAGTAAGCAAACATCAAAAAGTGTTTCCCTTGTATAAGACATTTCTTACCTTTCCCTGAACTTTGCCTTAGTTTCCATAGCTAAGCTCCCAACTATACTGCTAAACAGAATTATTGGCCAGACACCTGGCTTGACCTGGGCAAACTGTTCAGCAGAGGACTGACTGTGGGAATCAAAAGACAAAAAGCAAGCTTTCCATCCCCACAATCCTTGGCCCAGAGACTGAATCAGCCCTCAAATTATATTTACAATAAAAAACTAATAAAAATTGTATTGGCTGGGTTAGTTCTCCACAGCAATTCCCCTGATTAGAGATCACCACAGCACTGAATTTCACTGTCCTTACCCTTCTCACCCAAAAGTTTTCTATGTTATGGACAAGCAGACTAGAGATGGCGAAAAGCTAACAGTGACAGGCCCTGGGTCACAACATGTTGCTTCAGGATTACCCATCTGACCTACTTATAATGTCAGCTTTTTACCTACATGAACAAACTAAGCACCACCAAAGTAAGAATCAAACCATTTTAATGGAAACTGGAATGTATACCACAGAATCAACTGCTATAATGCAAGACTGTGACCAGAAAGAGAACAGAATTGAAAAAACAACACAAGATTGAAAATGAACATAAATATTAGCTTAGATTAACACCACTTTTCTTCTATTGTGCAAGACTGTTGCAGACAGTACACAGTCTGAATTGATGTTGTAGAAAGGATGAAGGTGGCAGGCAGCAGTTAGCATTGCAATTTTGAGTGTGTGCTCCATACAGATGTGAAACCACAGAAGAGAATACTGAAGGCCATTAAACATTATATTACTGAAACCCCAAATTAATAAAAATAAAATAAAAATTAGTCTTCAAGAGCTATAGCAGATGGAAATATTTTTAAAGCTGGCAAGTGCTGTCTCTTCTGACAAGGACAAGTCCATTGTTTAAGATACCACTAACCTAGAAACTCTATGCATCTAGGTAGCTCTACAGGCACACATAGTTATTTAATACAATATATTTAGAAGCTATTTTATGTTATACCTTATAATATCCAGCTGTGGACTGCAAATTATATATAATGTAGTATGGTAGAAAATAGCTAATTAAGCAAAAATGGTAATATTTTTAATTTTGCCTAACCAAGTTTTCCTCTGTGTTTTTATTGAAAAACAAAAAGGCAAAATCTTAGTTGGTTGAAAACAGTATAAAGCTTTATATTCCTGAAGAATCTTGCAAGGAAGATTTACAGGGTGGGAAATCTTTGGAAGTTCTGACATTCTTGACTCTACCTGAATAACCACAGTAAAACACTAACTAATGCTTAGAACCAGGAAAATTATGTTTCTACAGTAAATATTAATTTCTATGTGCTGTTAAGAAAGTGACTTATCAGATCAAAAGATTAATCTTCCCATCTCTCTTTGTACCCCTTCCAACTATAAAACCACTCCTCCTGCCCGCAGACACTACAAACTGAAATCTGTGCTTTTAATAGGCTAATAGACTGTTACCATTCTGGATGCTGGCTTGGGGCTATCCAGCTCCTGCCTGGAAAATTCATCTACACTGTCTCCTGCCATAAGCATGGGAAAAATAAAAATTAAAGAATAATAATTAAAGAATAAAAATTAAAGAATAAAAATTAAAAAGTAAAAATTTAAAAAAAAAATCTAAGCAGTGAGATAGCTAAAAAATCCATCATCAGTTAGGCCTGATTACTGCAACAGTTCCTGAAAATTCCCAATTTTCAAAACTGCACAAAAATTCCCTTTTAATCCAAATACTTTATTCAAATACGAAACCCAGTATTACCAGATGGACTGCATCATGAACTAACAATTTGCTTGGAAATGCTGATATAAAAAAACACTTGAAAGCCACCAAAATGTAAAATTTTACTTACTTGAGAAATTGTTAATTATAGCCAAATAAATAAAAACAAGGTACAAAGAGCTGTGCACCTGAAATTCAATATTTATAAAGCTAGGGGATCTGTGAAAACAAAGTATCAGAGGCCTCTAACATGATGATGCTTTGAGGATAAAAACAAAGTGAAGATTAATTTCTTCTCCCTCTTCACAAGGATCTAGCATATTTGCCTTCTGCATTCCAGAGCTTAGCACAGCTTTGCATCTGTACAGATAATTATCTTTTCTGTTCTATGAACAGGCATTCAGAATTTCTTATTTGTTCTGTATTACAAAGTCAGCTAACAGCAGAGAGAATGATGCTGCACCCTTTGACCACAAAAAAAATTTACATGGGAAAATAGAAAGGAGAGACAATTGGAATTACATCCAACCAATCAGGCCTAATTAAGGCAGATTAGAAAAACTGGAGTGTGCTCTTTTACCATCAAGTTTAGATGAACAGCTATACAAGAACCAAGTAAGGCCTACTCCTGTGAGGTTTGTCCACTAGCATTTCATCTAATACTCTTCAATATGCAATGGATTAAGAAAAAGAGGATTGCTATAGGGTATCAAAGTTGTAAGTTTTTAATTTAAGCAAATTACTATTAAAGCACATTTATGGATGAGAAAAAGGTGCTTTAATCACCTGAAATCTATTGCAAAATTATGCTTCATTTTTACTTCGTTATGCTGACGCATCACAGCAAAACTTATGACTGTACAAGGTAAGATGGTCCCTCCTAGAAAGTTTACAGTTCAAATAGATGAGATGGAGAAAGCATGAGATAAAAAAAGGCAATCGCTACTTGGTAACAGGAAAAGGAACAACCACTCCAAGATCATGGGGAAAGAAATGAATTTAACTCAAAACTGAAACAAGATTTCTTGAATAACAGAACTATCCTTTCTTCGTGATAGCTGTGTTTCAGATTTATTAGCCACGTTAGGAGCCAACAGTTCCTGGCAAAGTGACATAAAAATGGGATGCCAGTAAAAATACTCCAAATTCTTGCAATATCATACCAATGCAGCAGTTCTCTGAAGACAGAGCTCAATGCAAAGAACTCAAAGCCTATATTAACTACTGGCCCTCTACCAGTATACTATGTGATACTACTGCTCCAGATCTACTTACTGTTTGAGATTCAAATGAACATGCGAAGCTCAGAAAAAGAATAATTTATCCCACAATACATCTAGAGGTTCTTTAACAGAGTGTAAGAAAGCACACAAGATCACATTCTGTAAGAGCTTGAGCATCCAAAAAGCACTGCAATAAGATCTGGCTGTATTCTCTAGCTAGAATATTAAGTTCTGTAACACAGTTTTTATATTCACTGCAGAAGAGGTTTTCAGCAAGCATGGCACAATGCACCCCATTTCAGCAGAACTTGTGTTCTGTGCTGAAGTAGCATATGTACAATCCAAGGAAATGGAACAAAAAAAAACTTCAGCTCTTACAGAATTGAGTGCTGCTACAATTTTACAATTTTATGATCATAATTTTCACTCATGTTCCCTGCTCCCTTGGTTCATTGAAATGACCTTAAAATGAAAACTGAGGCATACTGTAAACTCTTCTTTTCTCCAGTGGTCAGAATATTGAACCTAACAGATACAGAAAGTCAGCATCACATGACACAATTTTTCCTCTCAAGTTATTGCTGACAATTGCACTGCCCCAAACAGCAGAGTGAAGAACATTATTTCATACAAAGTTATTAATTTTCATATCACATATAATCAAGAACGACTACCTTTCTCTAAGACTTGAATGCCTACAATCAACTCCAAGAGATTTTCCCAAGCTTTTTCTTTTGTTTTCCCATCTGATAGATACATTTGGACATTTAGAGGCATAATCATTTTATCACATCAAGAAGTCCACAGTAAAAAGTTTCTGTATAATCATAGTCATGCTGGAAGATACGAAACAAAACAGTGTCAATACTCATGTTACTTTATTTACAGTTCATCTCCAGAGCCTTTTCCAACAAACACATTGCTTTCTTGCAGGGTTATAACATCATGTATTAGGCAACAGCTGATAACATGGAGTGATGGTGAACTTTCGCTTAATACAAATTCTAAAATGGATAAAGAAAATATGATGGGCAAGTTGGTGGAAAAAGCTTTAAGGCAAGGCAATTTCCAGAGAATCTTAATGAGCCAAAAGTCCCTTGAGAAAACTTCTACATATGCTGCACTATTTTGATGCCTTCATAAAGAAAACTGAACTGTTCTCACTCAGATCTGGTTGAAGACACATTCTCTTTTTAATGTCATAACAAAACTTGAAATCTGAAATTGTCTTACTCATCTGGTTATCTCATTCACTTACTTTTAGCCACTCAGAGTTACCAAACTAGAAGTGGAGAAGTCTAAATGATTACAAGATACAAAGTAAAAAATTTCAATACCTTTAACTTCTTCATAAATGCTGTCATCTATTGATTCGCTGCTCACATGGCAAACATCGTCATAATCCTCTTCTTGCTCCTCGGGAATAGTATTAGATTCCGAATCTATGCAACAGCAGTTTAAGAAGTTAACATTTACTACAGAAGAATGCCTTAGCAGAAAATCATGCAAAGAAAACCACAATTCTTCTATGACCTGGTGTTTGCAATATTTTCTTATAATGTTCACTAAGGGAGAGCTTTCAAGATAAATACTTTTCTTGGAGAAAAGCAAAAATCTTGCAAAAGGAGAAAAGTCATAAGAAAGCTACATGATTGAAAAATAAGACTTGCTATTCAAAGCTTGGACAGGAAAGAATACAGCATAGGCAAACATGACAGATAACGTTAATGGACAGAACTACCATCACTAAGCAGTACTGGCAAAGTCTACTGCTTTACTGGCTGGCTTACCTTGGATGACAAATTTGACTTGCTGTACCCATTCCTCTGCTTCTTGGGGAGTGGCAGCTGTAAACTATTAAATGTTTATTAATAACTACTAGCAGTAATGACAAAAACACAACTACAATTTCATTGGCAATAAAAAAGAGGGACTGTAGCATTCTCGTCACTTCCTCAAGAAACCATTAGTAATTCTTTTCATGTCTTCTGGTACTTTTCTTGCAAGGATGCTTCTTATAATGTACAGCTAATTTTGACAAATTTACGTAATTGAAGGAGAGGATGATGGATTTGAAACTCTGATCAGCAGCTGGCAGCTGTGCAGAAAAAAGCTGCTTCTCTTCATCATTGTCAAAGCCAGAACTGATGAACAAAATTTGCCCTTGACAATTAGAAGACACCCATGAATTTCTTTAGACTGCTGGGTACAGTTTTCTTAAAAATGTTCTTGTCAGACTCCAACACACTACCTGACAGCTTAATTAACTGGCTTTCAACTGCAATCTTAGATATTTAAAACTTATTAAACTTACATTCCATATTGATGTCTAGCTGATAGATCTCTGTATTGCACAGCTGATATGTGCCTTTACGTTGATTTTCTTTGCAAAGCCATGACCAATGCAATATGTATTTAACATTAATATATATTTTAACTTTTTTTACTATTTAATTAATCTAAGAAATCACACAGACATATGATACAACAGATATTAAAATGCTAATGTTGAAATGACCAATAGATAAAGATGACAGATTTCTCTGCTTTTGTCCAAAAAGATAATATTTGAACACATACATATTTTAAATCAGATTTTTTTTCCTAATATGTGAACGTACAATATAAGCAAGTGAGGTTTTCCTTTTTTCATTAAGATGTCAGTGAAAATCGTTTCACTGAAATGTTAATTTAGTAACTGGAATTGTAACAGCTTTATCAATTTAATTTCAAGTCAACATAAAAAAAGTCCAACCTGATAAATGCGCTTATCAGGAGCGGAGATTTCAAAACAGCAATCTTTCTTTGCATCCTTCCGAAGGCTATTATTCATTCTGATGGTGTAGCCCTCTAAGGTAAATTCACCTTTCTGTTGTTTGTCTGTTGGAGATAAAAAACAAAGTTAGAGCTTCATTTACAACAGTGAACGCAAGTGGCTCAGCAGGTTATCTTTTATTCAGATTTTGGTTTCTATTTCATGAATTTTACAAAGAACAGGGAGATTTTTAGCAAAATAATTAAGTGATGCTGCTGGAGATAAAGCTTTGGTTTAAACGAAGGTGTACACAAAGTACATTTTTTTGTAGGATGCCTAAGGAATTCCAGAGGGGGATGTTTGCAGATGGTGGTCTTATTTAGTAAGAAGTGCATGTTATGACACTTGTATCTAGGGAAAGTCAAGAACTGGAACTTGCAAGACACGTTTCCTATAAATCAGCGTCTTTTTCAGGTTCAGTAAACCAATGGGAAAACCTGTCGAGCTCAGAACTTGCTGAGCACCCTCCTAAACTAACCACTTCACTCAAAAAATAAACTTCAAACTCCTTTATAAGCAATTCGAAAAGCTTCTTTTCACATTCTCCCACCCGTTCCCAGATGTGCCTCCTTTCCACATGGCAGAAATACAGAATGAATTTTGTTATAAATTCAGGTGTGTGTTCCAAAAGCATTTCTCTCTAGACAGCAAATATTTAATTAGCTAATAAAAGCACTGAGCCCTACCACAGTTTATTATGTAGAGCCATGTGTTTGTGCCATGTGGTTCTTTTAAAGACAATTCTACTTTTCAAAGGTTCTGGTTTATAAAAGTATCACTTAGAACAGGCCTGAGTTTAAATACACTACATGGTGGGCAGGCAGCACCTGTGCATGTCTTCTGAGCTCTTCAGGCCAGACCCTTCATCTGACTTCACGTGCTCTGGCATGTTTTGGTGAATATTAGAAACAAACCAAAAAACTAAAAGTGGCTCAGTTTTGTAACTTTTGTAGATCACAGAAATCAAGTGAATCCAGTATCAAGTGAAGATCATCATCATCATCAGTCACATTTTGCTCAGGCAAACAAAAAATGAAGTGCAGTTGCAAATGAAAAAAAATTCCACTAAGTGTGGGGGGTTTTCCACAGTAGAGAAAAGCATTAATTAACAATAAGCATCAGGCACAACAACAAAACTACTTTAGTATTGCTGAACAGAGCTTAAGTGCAAATCAAACATCCATTGCTTATGCTTGTCAATAAGAGGAAGAAACTTCTTACTGCAGACAAAACAGAAAAAACTACAATTTTCAATGTAATTTTGTCATCTTTCTGGAAATTTAATAGGAGAGTTTATCTTTTTTCCAATCATGAGACGGCAAAAATTGGCTAACATAGCAATATCAACATCAGTGGACATAAGGGCAGTCACCATACAAATACTCCTGCTAGTAATCTTACAAGCACATAGACACAAATTCTTTGTCCTTCCACCTTTTTATGAACTCTCACCCAGGGCAAGTAAATACCAAATAACACAATTATATGAAAAAAATACAGGGTACTGTTCTATTTTCCCTTCTCATCCCTTCCCCCACAGTAACTTTTATTATGCCTTAATTAAATACTAATGACACAGTACTAATGCTTTTTATTTGCTCAATCCTCCACTCCTATATCAAACAGCACACATACACGAAATACATGGAATCACAGCAAGGCAGATATAAGAAACAATAACTTGCAATACATTAACCAGGTCCCCTTTTAATAAAATTCATTTCTGCCTTGAAATTTTATTGTTCCCTCACTTGTGACCTTAGGGAGAAGATGAAGTGAAAGACATTAATTTCTCACTCTCCCATGCTGGAGGTTTATCAAAACCCAAGAAGATAGGAGCACGCAGACAGAATAAACAAACACCAAGTTCAAAAGGTAAAAACATTTTGTCAAGATAAAAATGAGGCAAGTATTCAAATTTAGTCTCTTGGATTATTTCTGAGACTGCTTCTCTGTGACATGTATGGTCCATTTTATGGTAATACAGTTTTACAGAGCTAATCTCAGATGATCTCTGTACTAGTGCTTGTTCTTTCAAAGAGAATTACAGTTAAAACACAAAGATGCTGTACTTTGCACTGGACGGGAAACATAGTGCATGGTATACATATTGCATTTGATTGTTTTTATTGTTAATACTGTCTGTGCCTTATCTCTCTGAACACGCCATTCCAGAGCTAATGAAAATTACCTGTATGCACCACCAAAAAATAAAAAACACATACTCCTTGCTATTAAATTCTTTCACTGACCTTTATAGCAACAGACTCGTCAAAGCATTGCTACTTTTGCTTCTAATTGTCTGTCCAGTAAAGTAGCTCTGATTAGAGTCCGGTGTAGCATTACACACATGCTTAAAATATTAACCATGGGGAAATTTTAAGACAATGAGACACTTCACAGCACTGACCCAGAACGCATTAAAGCGGGAAGACTTTCAGCATGCATTCACACTCCCTGTGGAAGCAAGCCAGAGATAAGACCTAGTACATCCTGAGAAATGGCTCCACAAATATAGAATGGCAGGATACAGGTCAGCTATAGCTCAGTTGCATGCTCTGACAGTGACAAGCAATGGAGGTCTACAAATCCAAGTCGCTCTTGCAGACCATGTTTTCCAGGTAGACTGGAGACCAACCCCACCACCTGATCACCATGGAGCAAAACATGACCCATGGTAGCTGTTTGCCCAGACCCAGTAGTCAGGTGCAAGCTTCAGTGCAGGGCCATCTTGTAAGTTTACAACTTAACAAGTATTTCAACTTCGTTTACAGGCAAGGCCTTGCAGCTAAATAGGGGTGGAGACAGACTTGGGTGTTCAGTTTAAAGCTGCTCTGTGAAGTTAGTGCCACAGTGACTTCTGTGAACTTTCACATTCAGAGTTCTATTGTCAAACAGTTACTGATGTTGAAAAACTTTGAAGACTAAAAGATTTTTCTTGAAGACTTAAAATTAGGTATCACTGGGGTTTATGACAGGAGCCTTAAAAGTAGCTTCAGGAAGCACATTTACATTACAGAGATTTCACTTTCATTTCGAACTACTAAGTTGGAACTGGAGTTTTGCCTAGGCAGGAAGGAAAACAACAGCATATTTAGGAGGAAAAAGGGAGAGACGTGGACGGAACGCACTTCTCTAAAGAATGGAAAAATTCTTGCTGATTCTTATTTTCTCAAAGTAGGGCTTTGAATTCAACAAGGGGATACCCTTAGGTTGTCCCGGAGCAGCACAGAATTGAGCTGCAAAAAATATACTATCAGTCTCGTGAAAACAAAAATGATCACAAATATCAAGCATAAGTCATTCCACAATTCAGTTAAATCTCATTTCAGAACAAGGTAGTCTTTGCTCTCATCTCCTCCTCTTCTTCTTCCCTTCTCCCCGTATCGGGCATACAACAGTAAAATAAATCTGGGTCTGTGTGGATCATTTTGCATCCAGAATTTAGAATTGTAAAACACTAGTATAACAAAGTGGAGAGTCAGGAATCAGTATAAAAAAAATAAAAGGTCAAATCTAGTACATAGAGATTCAAGAGAAATAAATATGGGAAGCTATATTTGAAACAGAGAAAATGCAGATCTGCATTAAATTTGAGAGCCACTTTAAGCATTTTTCTTACATATAAACTTCATTCATCCTAAAAATAGTTAAATGTTGTTAACAACGGAAACAGGTCCAATATTATATCAGGGAAGAAAAGAGACTCAAGGGAAGCAGAGAAAAAGGGGTTTGAAGTAACCTTGCATAACTGAGTCCATGGGAACTTTTTAAACAAAGAAGGGTAAACCTTCAATGGGGTCTTGAAATGATTGGGTTGTAAATTTGAGGCCTAAGGCGATGTGCCCATATTATTAGCACATGTAAAAAGAATTAGTGCATTCTGAGGAACAGAGCGGACTAGGATGGTAGAAAGGAAAGAAGTTACAGAGAAAGTCATAAGGAACAAAGGCAAACAGAAAGATTTCTGAGAGTGATAAAGCATTTATAGATATATTAGAATCTAAAATTTAACTCTCTTCATCTTGAAATTAGGAACCTGTAAAATCTTACAGGTTTACATGGCTTCATGCTAAATTCAGTTTCACATACTTTTCCATATGCAGGATGTCTGCTTCCTAAAAATAGTAAGTGTCAGTATCTTCAAAACAGTAATTCTTTCTCCTGCTTTTGGAACAGTCCTTTCCAAAACAATGCACAAACAAGTTCTTCCCTTTTAGACATCAGACCTGAAATGCAATCGACTGTTTTTCTCCCTTTCCTTTAACCTAGTCCTCTGAGAAATCCAAACTAAAAAAACATAAGAAACAGAGGGAATTCTTGAAACTATTCGGGGCACCAGTTTGTTTATATGCAGTCTTTTTATACTCAATAGTTATTTTTTTAAATAATGCATTATTAATGGCAAGCGTGCTTCTCAAAGTCTGAATTTAACATTCTCATAGCAGAAGATTCAGTACTCATTAAATAGATGCCTTTGATTGCCATTACCCTCCTACAAAGTCCTGTTGAACATCCACAATTCCTGGAGATTTCTGTTATTGATTCTGTCAAAAGCCTAAACCAAACAAGGATTTTTCCCTTTTTTTATCTGGTTGTTCAGACAGGGAGGACTAAAAGAAGGAGGTCTGTAGTTACAAGCAAAATGATAGGAGAAATCTGAGTTAAGCATGTGGCAGAAATTCCAGTAGCCTGCTGAGGCAAGTCACTATGACTTCCCTCTCCCTTAATATCATTTAGTCACCAAGTTCTTCAAAAAAAACCAAAACACAAGATAAAACAAAATCACTTTTTTTTGCACAAATATCAGAGAATTCCATTGGTCTGGCCATCACTGCCTTCTTATTCAGAGAAATCCATAATTTTTATGTCCGTGTTAAAAATACTAAATAAGTATATAAATAAAACCTCAGTCACTTCTAAAAGCCTCTGAATTGTCCCTCTCTTCAATATCGTCTTACCGGCAGGCAGGCAGATACCATTTTCAAGTTATAAAGATTAAAATAAATTTTTAGTGCCCGTTAACAGTGGAGAAAATTGCCATGATATTATCAATTACTGCCTTGCTAAACATTTAGCTGATCTCTCCAGGTTGCTGAGACAGAAGGGCATATAATCTTGTGGCCTAATGAGGAAGAAGTAACAAAGTCATTAATTCATTCATTTATAAAGCAACAAATTAACATTCCTTCTTCACATGCACCTTGAGGTCTGGAAGGTTAGCCATACCATCCAGGTGCCTGGATACACAGGAACTGCCAGAGATCCCATAGACAAATGATACGCAAAAACAGGGTACCTAACTCAGGATGCAACCGCATGGAAGCAAAGAAAAGAGAAGGATTATAAAAGTTTTACAGAAGGAAAGACTATGAAAAGGAGGACCAGGCAAGCTTCTGGAAACCCAAGCCAGCTCTGACATTTGAACGTGCTTCTCTGCAATGTTGTGGGCCACATGCGGGCAACAGATACCACAGCACAAGCACAAATACACACGCATCTCCTGCAATACCTATTTCTGACATGAATTAGGTGAAACCTTCAAGCGTTTTTCCTCCATCTACTCCACATATCATTGATCAGGGGGAAAAAAAATGTAGGTGATTCACTTAGACTTGTCTATACTGCAAGGATAAATAACACTGTTTCACTATCCAATTCAGTGTATCAAATGTATGAGAAAATATAGGAGAAAGTAGTGAAAAAAGACATTCCTTGCCCTGCAGGCATCACAACTATTAAAAGCATGCTTGTAATCTATTAGCTGAACATACACACATACACAAACACACAGTCCTTTACTGTATTTTCACAAGCTTTAGCTTGTACTATTTTCTCCTGGACTAGGCCTCATATTTTTCATCATTCAGCTCTGAATAAATGAGAGTTTTACTTACATGCATCTGTGAGCTTTATACACTTCCATACTTCTTGTTTTCCCAATGTAAAAAGGATAATGTTAGAATTAAGGTATTTTGGAAACAACAAATCCACACAACCTAATAAAAAGGCATCCAATAGCCTCACATTTAGCATCCAGTTACATTTACACTGATAAGTGAGCATGAAAATCAAACCTTGCCCAAAAAAATACACACTGCACCAGATACAAAATATCCTTCACAATTATTCACCTATGTGTCCAGTTTTAACAACATACACAATGCAAAACAAGCCAAGCAGGACCTAAGAAATCCCTGCTGCCTCTCTGCATTATGTCCCACAACACACACAGAGGCACTAGCACTCCATTACCCATTAAAAATAATTAAGGCAGCCAGCAGGACTGAGAACATATGGAATCCCCATCTCTCTTCAAACCAGGTTCGACAAGGGGGGAATATTCCTGGTGCGCGAATCAGCCCTGGAACCTGTCAGAAACCTGATACAAAACACTTGCAGACGTGGCACAGGCAAGGGCAGACCAGCATCATTTAGGTAGACACCACCCCAACGATTCAGGGGGTGGTAACAATTTGCATAAAGCCACCCAAATGCACACTTCACCCATGTTCTGCAGTTGGGAAGAGCACACATTGATCTCCTATGTGGTCCAAGTTATCTGGTACAGTGTCAAGGGCCACAGCAAAAGAAGGGCCCCAATACAACAGCGCACTATGGCAGGAACCACTGCTGACTGTAAAAGATGGAGTGAAAACAGTTTCAGGTTCTTCCAGCAACTAAATGCCAGATCTCAGGATTGTCTCATCACACACCTCATCCATGCTGACAACCTGCAGCTAAACAGCCTGATAATCAGTAGCACACGCATTCACAGCCATCAGGATGACAGCTCAGTTTCAACAGCAAACTAGTTTGCCATGGAACTACAATAGTCACTGGTATTCAATTTCTACACAAGGATGGCGATTTGCTTCTGCACTGGAACTGGCACCTTTATGTACTACAGAATCAGAGGGCTGAAAAAGAGTACCTCCACCCAGTACAGAAGAAAGCTTTCTGCTTCAAAGGCAAGTTCTGGAGTGATTGTTCGTCACCCCAGATCTGCAAGATGAAACAATTCCACCATGCTACGCTAGTTTTATTGCACTAACAGCACCAGTCACATGAGGTAGTGCAGAAATGCATGCACCTGATTTGTTTACTTCCTCCATGAGCTACTGTTTGGAGCCCAGCCATGCCTATACTATTTCCATTGACTATGCACCTCTCCCCACATCATTAGGTTATGGTTAGCAGGATCTTCCCTAAACAATCTGCAGCCTACAAAAGCTATAAATGCATAAGCCAAAGCATCTGTCTATAGATCCTTAAAGAAAAGGGATCCCACAGTATCCCACAGTCAATTCCTAATATGACACCAACCTGTCAAGGGCTAAGGAACATGCTTCCGTCTATTTTAGGGAACATGCTTCCATGTATCTTAACTTTCAGCCTATTTATTACCAGTCATGATACAGCCTTGATAGTCATGTTGTTGCAAAAGAAAAAAAAGGAAAGAAAAAGGGATGGAAAAGGGCAGGCAGGCAGTTGCCTGCGTTAATGCAAAGACCATGTACTAGAAACCATGAATAATCATCAGCATAGGCACAAAGAAGAGACATAAAAATTACCAAGCTTTTCCTTCTTTGTTCTGTAGTTGGCTTATTTTGGTTGGTTGGATGCTTTGGGAGGTTTTTTGGTTGCTTGGTTTGGTTCCCCCATCCTTATCCCCCTCCCCCAAAACCAAAATCTGTAAGAACTAGCAATATATTCCGACCAAAAAAAAAAAAATTGCCATTTTTTAAGTACCAGGTAATGTATAACTACATAAAAACAAACATCAGAAGATAATTTTCCAGAGAAAGATATGAATCATTACTGACAAGTCAGTGTTATGCCACACCTCCTCAAAACTTTTAAATAAAGACTCTTTAGTTTTTGAATCTTTCTCAATCTGTAAATCCCAAGAAAAGAGTGAAGAAGGAAACATTCAGCAGATATACTAACAAAACACTAGAAAAGGAGAATATGATGGGAAACTGTAGTGAGATGAAAAGAGGACTTTCAATTAGGACCTTACTTTATTTGTTTTGGTTTTAGAGAAAGGGTGTGTTTAAATGAGTCAGCATACTGAAGAATGAAACAAACTGGACCAAATTAGTCTTTGAATAAAACACCACAAAATAACTACCGGCACTAATCTCAAGTAGAGCGACACTGAAGTGAAAAGTTGCAACGGATAGTTTGCCCAGGAATAAGTATACAAGTTGTTTGTTGGGGTTTTGGGGGGAGGGAAGGACAACATAATTGCACCTATAAAATTTACTCAGATATATTTCTGTATAATTTGTTCTACCATTAGACATCAAATACACTTGGCACACAATTTAAAAGATGTTTATTAACTGTTGATTTTAAAAATTCAAAGTGATACCACAACATTTATGTCAGACTCTTTCTAAATTGGCCATTAAAAGTTAAAAGTCACTTTCATAAGCTAGCTTTAGTGTCCACGACTGGTTTTTAATTAAATATATTACTTAATTTCTAGGTTTTTCAAAACATAAGCCATTTAGAAAGAAACACGGAACTCTACACTCCCTGCAGAACTATGTGGGGTTTTAGACTAACATTTTCCTGGATAGAACCATCTTCAAAGAGCTCAGAAGGTGTAATTGCCAGAGGGTGTTTTAAAATTAAAATTCCGTTTAGACAGAAAGAATATTTTCTGTCCAGTAAATCAACTGAGTACCAGCATAGTATCAAACCTAACAGCTAGCTGCTATTGATGCACAAAGTAGCTTTACAAGTAACCTAATCTTTTTTTTCCTCAGCTTCCCCTCTCTAGTAAACGAGTACATCACTTACAGATTCTGAGGAATACTTACACATTTTTAAAATTCACAGCAATGTTTAAGAACCAACTATTCTTTTAAAAGTTTCATTTGCTTTCTTAAAATGACCTCCATTGAAACTTTCTTCTCTCATTAAAATATCATTTTTATAGTTCATCATAATTATTACAAGTACCTTTATCGCTTCCATAGTAATAGAAGACCGTCTTACTGATAGCACACCAACGCTTCTGCCATTCAAAGCCAAGAAAACTGTGGTCTGCAATTGATATAATTTGTGTCACATCACTGTCATTATTGAACATAAATACGTTACTTCTTTTCAAGGTTGAGGTAAGAGGAAGGAGGAGACAGGAAAGGCACTAAGGAAAGGAAACAAAATCTGGGTATGAAGAGAAGTGTATGGCACAGAGAAGGAAATTCAAAATAAAAATTGGTGATAAGAAAACAAATGGGAATTTGAAATCACATAAAGAGAGAAGCCATGTGTAACATTAAATATAAGGAAATAATGAACAACTTCCTAAATATTTCCTACAGTTATTGCAGCATTAAGTGGGTATTAAAGTGACAATATAAGATTTATTGAATCAAGGTAAATATTGACTGAACCAAAGCTGAGATCAATATTTGCCCTCTTGAAGGAAAATAAATCTTGATGCTCACTGAAACATGAAGTCAACATACAGTACTTTTACATATATTCCCAATATTTTCTTCAAAAATATCTGTAAGTCTCTGAATTATGGCTGACAGTGAACTTGAACAGCATGATTTTGTTAGCCAATAAAGAAATAAGATTTGATTTTCTTTTAATACTACAGGAGTAATTATGCGCTGTGCTTCTTTTGCATAATAATGCTTCAACATTTCAGCCTCTATTTCATTTTATTTAACACTCCTATACGAAGTTATTTGCATGTATAACGTCAAATACTGACACAGAGACTTCACAGATAGACAGAAAATATATACTACTTTTGACAGAGATAGTTGGACTTACCCTTTCTGCGTTTTTCCAGGTATCCAGCCTTCAGAACAAACTGAAGATCCTGAGCTGCAATAAGAGGAAACTGATGCCCTGAAAGAAAAATAAATTCTGTAAAGCACCACTTTTTAAGAAAAATGCTATAGTAGCATTAATAAACTTATGGATTTTACACTCTCAATTTGCAGGAGCTACTGGAAAAAATAATTCTAGTAACTAATATGACAGATTATTTTAAGTACAAAACCCCTATAACCATAAATGTCAGAGCTGTTGCTGCTGCCCTCACCACTTCAGTAAGGAAAAATATAGTTGTGTAGCAGGCCCTGCAAGTTTCAGAAGGGAAAATATGTAATTAAACAAGCTATAGTAACTTAGAAAACATCAGTCTGTGATTTGAACATGGTCTGTAAAGCAAGTTGGATGATCAAAGCAGTAAGTTTTCAAATGTGCAAACAAAACCAAGTATCACAACTCAACACAATCAAATCAGGAATGTGGTTTTCACAATACCAGCTTCATAGAAAAACATCTCAAAACAACACACAAGGTGAGGATTCTCTATTACACCATCCACAAGAAAAAGGAAAACAGACCAAGAGAAGATAAAAGGCAATACCTGCTGTTGACGTACAATGTCTGATTTGCAATGTGACACAAATGTACAGCCTATGTCCTCAAAATAGGACATGGAACTGTTGGAACAAGTCCAGAGGAGGGCCACGAGGATGATCAGGGGACTGGAGCACCTCCCATATGAAGATAGGCTGAGAAAGTTGGAGCTGTTCAGCCTGGAGAAGAGAAGGCTGTGTGGAGACCTCATAGCATCCTTCCAATATCTGAAGGGGGCCTATAGGGATGCTGGGGAGGGACCCTTCATGAGGAACTGTAGTGAGAGGACAAGGGGTAACGAGTTCAAACTTAAACAGGGGAAGTTTAGATTGGATATGAGGAAGAAATTCTTTACTGTAAGGGTGGTGAGGCACTGGAATGGGTTGCCCAGGGAAGTTGTGAATGCTCCATCGCTGGCGGTGTTCAAGGCTAGATTGGACATAGCCTTGGGTGGCATGGTTTAGTGGGAGGTGTCCCTGCCCCTGGCAGGGGGGTTGGAACTAGATGATCTTAAGGTCCTTTCTAACCCTAACTATTCTATGATTCTATGATTCTATAGGATCTGTAAGGCGATACTGGATAGACTGAAAACATGGCACAGAACTCTACAAAATTGTTGACCTACAGATATCAACTCTAGATTTTCTAGAACATAGTTGCATCTGCAAAACAGTGAGCATGCCCCACTGTATTTTTTCCTCCTTCTCAACTGCTAATTCATAGCTAGAACCATGAGACTGACCAGTCAACCCTGCCTCAGAACAGAAATTTACATGATAAAAATTGTCTTCTGTCCTTCATTCTTCCCCTCCTGCAACAAGAGACTTCTGATTTAAATGGAGCTCCTAGTATTAAGAAGAGGAATATGTTAGATAATGAACATGTAATAATTAACATGTATATGATCATCATACTGTTTACCATAAGCAAAAAAGCAGAACAAAAAAAAAGTATCCTTGTGCTGCTGGTTTTTTAAAGTGTATGTGAATATAACAGTGAAGTTCCTACTACTTGCTATCATCAAATATTCATAAGACTCACTCTAGGTAGGTGGCAAGTTTACAGGGCAGCAATTATTCACCAAATACATGTAATCTCATTAAGTTCTACCCATGAAACATACAAAAAAGAACTGATAGCAGTAGACAACCCCTGTGCTAAAAAAAAAGAAAAACAGGAAAAAAAACCTAACCACTTTGAACTATGCAGTGTGGGTTAAAGAACAGTTGTCTGACTTTGAACCAAGAACACTGCCTCTGGAAGGCGGTGCCATCTTCCTGGATTTTTAGGTTGTACCATAAGACAGATTTTTTTGAATCAGTTTCCACAAATGAGTTGGTTTATGGTGGTCTAATTTAAACACAGATGTGAGTGAAAAAAGACAAGGAAAAGAGATAGGAACATGCAGAGAACGGTATTTTTTGAAGCATGAAAATACTCAAAATAATACAACTGGCTATTTAGACAACAAAAGAATTTGTTGGATACCACAAGGCAGTAGATAGAAATTTATACACATTGATATTTCCACTGATTTTTTAAATTAATATTCTTTTTAAGGATTAGAAGTACACCGGCTATTATTTCATCTTCTACAGAATTCTTACTACTGTGTTAAAAATACAAGAGTTACTGGCTCCATGTACATGTATAATAAAATGATGCAGCTGTCTCCTCCTTGAAATACGCAATTACTGCACAACATTAAATGAGAAACGCAAAGACACTCACTAGTTGGTACATGCAAAGTTTAATAGTTACTTAAAAAGATGATCTAATGATGCCATTATGAATGGTGGAGGTGAAGAGTTTTACAAATATACAGTGTGCTGCTTTATATTGGTCATTGGGAGGCATCAGTGTGCAACACTTACAGCTTTGCCTCATCTAGTAGAGCTCATTTTAGAACAGTGCATCCCCTCAGATGTGGAAGACATAAAACCTAATTAAACAAACAAAAGCAGTTTGCTCTTTTTTTTTTTTTTAATTTAAGAATTCCAAGCACTACAGATCTAAGTTTATACATTCCTGTTTGTATCAGTTTGGGTTTTGATGAGAAAGCTTGGCAAGTAATCAATTAGTGAACAGTAAGGTCAAATGAGACATATAACCCCAGAGAAGCAAGTACTTTGGGAAGTTCTTCAAGTTATTCTGCCTGTAGGTAGAAGCTCATCCAAACTGAGTACTTCAGAAAGTCAAAACTCCACTTCCAGTTTTGCTACTTCTTCTGAGATAAGTCAGGATAAATATGACGACGCCTCTTTCTGAAGCTACATTTATCTCGCATAGGGCACTGAAAGCTTCTGAGGAAAACCTGCATGAAAAATGACAGACTTCCACAGTTCTGGTGACACTGCAGAAAGACACCCTCCTCACACCCTCAACCTGTAGAGTAGCCAGATCCTTTTTCTGTTCCTTAAAGCAACTGAGGCAGTAACTCCATGGAACAAGCAGCAGCAGCTGGTCAGCCCCTCTGCCACTCACAATCTCTAAGCAGCTGAAGCAGAAACAGATCACATGCATATTATCATCTTTCTGTCAGAGGAACCTGGGAACTAAAAAATATGACAGAACTTTAGTGAAAGGGCAGGAGAAATGGACCAAATTGTAATATGCCAAGACACATACAGCTGTACATGACAGAAAAAGCATAAATCTGGGTAAATTCCTTCTTTCATTGCCCTGTATATCCAGAAGAAACGAAGGGGAAAATAAGTAGTATAAAAAAAATAGAGAAAGAACCACTTCCTCTCAGATTCTCATTAACCACAGGTGTTGCGCATATGTGGCTGGAAGAAGGCACAAGCATGGATATACTCTTACCCCTGTATTGTAACAAAAACAATGAGAGGAAGAAAGAGAGAATGACATCTTCCTTAACAGCTACTGGTTAGAGTCAGCATGGAAGACTCCTAAACTTTGTCACCTTTCTACCTTTATTCTATTTTTTTCATTGCTTTACTCCCTCGTCCACATGTCAAACAAGAAGAGCAAACTGCAGTCCCTAGATGTGGGAACTCCTAACTGAAAGTTTGGCTTGCACAGCAGGTTGAGTTTTTGCGGTTGCTTTCAATCAAAATGCTGCTTTCCCATTCATCTGAAACAGATCAGGCTTGACACAAATCTCACTTAAAAAGAAAAGTATCACTAAAGTAGTGCTTTGTTATAGTAAAGCAACATTTGTTTACATTACACCAGCAGCCGAGATCATAGACTCACTAGCTGACTACTGTGTGGGACTTCGATTAAGACAGCTCCTTCTTCAAAGAATCTACTTAACACCGAGAAAGACTGCCAAGAAAGAAGGCACTACTATTTTTTTAATAAAAAACTGTGAAGCAAATTAAACATGCTTCAAAACACGTACTTCTTTAGAGTTCAGAGCTCTGAATTCCCAAATATCACACTCCCTCCCACGTGCATCCCAGGATGTCTTCATGACCCGGAAAATTTTTCTCTCCCTTCAAGGATACAGGTGAAATGGCCTGAATTTCAGTGGCCTCTAATTTCACTGGGGATAGTCCACTACAAGGAATGAAATGTAAAGATGCAAGGAGCTTGCACCTATCGGTATTAACTTTCTTGGGTGTATCAGTGTTTATTGCTCAGACACTTAAGGTTAAGCTGACTACCAGACCAGCGAAGACCAACAGCTCTTCCTAACAACTTCCTGCCACTGCATGGTCTGTGTCCAGATGTGTCATGAGGATTTAGAAATAAAGATGTTAAAGAGTCCCATAGTCTTGCCTGAGTTCTCCTTTGGCACACTTAAGTTGCTGAAGCCAATTTTAAATACCAAAGAGTAAAGTTGTACTATGGGTCAAGAAGAAGTGCTCTGTGACTTACACTTAGAAACTTGTGAGTTTACAGGTGGAGAAAGGTACAACTGCTCCTGTGAACCCTTCCAGTCCTAATTTCTGCTGCATCATTGCCCTGACAGTGGTGGGCAAGAACAGAGTTAAGGATACAAAAAAAGAAGTCTCCATTCCTGAGTTCCTACCTCAGAAATAATTTTTGAACCTTATGCTTTTGATATGAAAAGCAGATCAATACTATCCAATACTTGGGGTTATGATTATCTTGCATCCCCAATATATAAAATAAGGGAGGTCCATCTGCTTAATGTTAAAGTTTTTCCTTCTTTCTTGACCACCCACTCGCAGATGAATCTGCCAGAATAATCTCTCTTCTTATCATGGTGGCAATTACTACAATGTACTCCAAACTAAAACCTGCAAGCGATGCTTCACATGCATATTCCCAGACTGATGTGGACAAAGGCCATGAAAGACCAGATGAAAATATTTATGAGGCCTAAACCTTCAAGTTTTAGAGAAAACTAAATTATACATATGATACCCCAGGCTCTTCCTCTTGTTTCTAGACACTCTTGTGCCAAGTGAGCAGCTGGCAGTTATTACAATGCTATTGCTGCCAGGCTAAAAATTCCTCCAGTGAAAAGAAAGTAAAATGCTCTCACTCAAGCATAAAGCCAGCTTTTCTACCAGTCATCCTTTGACTTCAGAAAAAAATACACCTATATGAATGTAGGTGTATTAATGTACAGGTTCCTGTCATGGTTTAAACCAAAAACAGGACAGTGGGATTTTTTGCTCACAAACCCCACAAATCCAGTGTACCCTGTGACTTCAGAAAGACATTAGATTACAGCCATGGCAAGGCTGCAGTTTTTGTAAATTGGTAATCAGACAGTCAAAAGGTTGAATTATGCAATTTTGCACCCTATTGCAATTGTGAATTTGGCCCATTACTTAAAAATATTTTCATCATTGTCATTTCACATGATAAAGCGTGAAATTCAATCATTATGCACAGTGGTTTCATTTTTGAAGGATCCAAAGCTGTTAAAATTTCACTCTGTACACAAAATAAATAAAACAAAACCAGGTTGTGTTACTCTGCACTGTATACCAATACGAATATTTTTTATTTCTTCAATGTGGGCTAAGGGATACATAAAGCAAGAAATAATTAGAGGTCAATGCATTCTAAAGAGGTGCTTAGCATGCTTATGGGAAGTTAAACAGTCGAAGTGGAGATAAGTGTAATTCAGTAACAGCTAAGTGGTTGATTACAGCTTGCTTTCCTAGAAGAGGACCATAGGTTTAACTATTATAATGATAAGGACTTCTTGCTCAAATAAAAACAATTCACTGTTCTTCAGTCCTTGCAAAAGAAAACTGCCACTACAAAACACATTAATTTGATTATATGGAGAAAACTGATTGCTATTTCTTTATATTCCTTTAACTCAAAATAAAATATACAATCACTATTATGGAAAATTACTTTTTCAGCTTCCTTTTACTGCAGTCAAGACCCATTTATACAAAAGCAGAAACTGAAATCCACTCCTGTTTGAATTATTGCTAGTAAAAAACTTTGACACCCACTAGAAAACAGAGAGGAAAAATGCTGGCAATATTAAAGTGCATCTCGTAATCTAGTATGAAACTATATGTTTCTCTAGAAACAAAGACTTGCTACTCTACGTATAGAAATAATATCCTTTTAACTACAGAAAATTGGGGGGGGGGGGGGGGGCCTGTCCTCAAGCTCAGGGCTCAGATGACATCTCTCAAGCTGCAATTGTAAATTGGCAAAGATTTCCTGAAAATATTTGTGCTAAAGTTGAGCAAAGGAGGAGTCATATTTCTAGCAACAGAAGTATTTTCAGCTTCTTTTCTTCCTTTCCACCTTCCCCTCACACACACACACAGAATTTTGTCCCAGAATTCTTCATATCACTCCATTTCATTTTGATCTGGAAATACAGCATTTACCCATTTTTAATAGCTCCTACAGAGGGATTCAATTAACTTTGAATCTGTACATAGCAATACACTGGGGTCACATCTGTTGCACAAGCACTGTGAATCTAGGCTAAAGAGGACGTGGTTTACTTTCATATGCATCCCTTCTGCCTACATTTATTTTTTTTTCTTATTTAAGAGAAGATTGAAGCATACTGAATTTTGAAAAATCCCATTTCCTACAGTTTTCTGATTAAGGAAAAGATATCAGTAAGAAGATCTCATAAAATCTCATTAGCTTCATTAACTGTCTTGAACACTTTCACAAAGACTACTTCCGTACTTTGCAAATGTGTAGTCTAATAGCTCTGAATTAGCTTAACATGCAAGAATCCAAAGATAATTGTTAAAGAAAATGCATTTCTTTCAAGGGAATAAATAGAACTAAAATGTTCAGCTTCTGAAACATGGGTTCACGAAAAGCTAGCTTTTTGATCTTCAAAGTGCTTGCTCCAAAGACTGCCTAGTCTATGATGTTTTGCACTGGAGCCATCCCCAGCATTCACCATTGTGCTCTCTAATAGTTTACAATAATTTTCACAGAATAACTTGCCTTGATAAATTCCTCTAGTAAGAGCCAGCAGCGTATTGTACTAAAGAATACTTAAAGCAGTGTCATCTGTTTCTGGTTTTAATTCTTTCTAATTTGGGATATAAAGTTTGGGTTACAAACGCTAATACCACACCCTCAGAGGCCTAAATGCTGAGTATTTCTTCTTGACTCCTCCCTGGGAAAGAGAGCGGTATGTGCATTTTTCCTCCCTTCCTTCCTGTAAGCTCAGGAGAGGGCAGTGGGCCAGGCAGCCTAAGAAACACTGCAACATACTCTTTATAAATATTTTTGGTTCTTTAAAGCAGTTAGCATGCTCAAGATCTTTTTGTCATTTTCATTTAGCCTCTAATTAAATAACCATGTATTTACATAGTTTAGATTTTAAAAATCTTACATCTATGGCTTCTCAATCCTCACGTCTTTTCTGAGCAAAGTTTCTTTTATATTTCATTTGACAAAAGACTTGTTCATTGCTGTTGTTAATAAATTGCGGTACTCAGCCAGTCAGACTCCATTGACCAGGATCCACAGCCTGATGGAATTATCCTGGATCACGCACTCCCTATCCAAATTTAACTTTAAATTTGTAAACCAATATTGTCCTGGCCTTATGCATTCTTTTGCTGGCTTTTAAATTCAGTCTAAACACCCACTGTCACATTTTGCATAGCACTTTAGCACACATGGCTTTCATCCCTTGATCCAGAATTGATTTTCACATAGGTAATTATTAAAATTTCACAAATGACACCCATAGCACATGGTGGAAAAAAAAAAAAAAAGGTAATGTTTTCTGGTGTGAGCGTGCATTATCCCCTCAGGGTTATAAAAGGGGCAGCGGCACAATTCACAGGAACAGCCTTCCCATTTCTTCTGTTACTCAGATTCTGAGGCAAGACAGAAAGAAGATACAGCAACAAAGAAAAGGTCTTATGTACAAGGTCTGCTTCTCACACCACTGAAATATAAGGCATAGAAATACAGAAGTTTTACTCAAATTCCTCCAAGGATCATTAAAGTTTAATCAATCATTCCAGAGCAAGACAGAAAGGTTTCAATCACCAAGAGGCCCACACTACAGCTAACAATAAACTGCACCGGTTGTAGAGATTGACAATACAAATTTTTCTTAGGCAACAAGAAGCTCAGCTTCCTACTTTGCTGTGAGAAATCAAGTACGCAGGAAAACACAGAGATAAAACCAATGTCTCCTGTACTGCACTCAAAATAGACCATCATGGATCAATTAGTGGTACTGGAAATTCTCATGAAATGATGTAGGCAAGCCAAAATTTCCCAGCATCGTCTCACAGACAAGCACACACATCCAATTTTGATTAGAAACCCAAAGTAAAGATCCAGAATATCTGCACAATAGCTGAACTACAGAAGGTGCTGTTAGCTAATCAGAGAAAATTAAAAGGCCAGGAATAAAGAGTCTACAGCTGGAGCATGACCAGCATGATGTCAAATTGCATATGGATAGCATCTTTAACCACATCATGATTCCTGTATTCCCAGGTGACTAATAGAAAAAAAGTCCTAAAGGTTTATCAAACAGCAAGTTAAAAGCTAGTATTTAATATGTCCAGGTGAAAAAAAACTATTTTCAGCTTAATATTTAAACATCTGGAAAATGTAATACCACAATACAATTGTACACTGCAGTTTACTACTGCTTTTAAATAGCCACCTGGTAAGCATAAGAAACCATTGGAAATAATAGCCACGTATCACAACATCTTAAGAAAAATTTACAGTAATCAGAACTAAAAGTTTCCTATTACTTTTCTAATTTTTTCATAATGTTTTTAATTAGTAATTTGGAAGGGTCTAAAATTTTGTCTTTGGGCAACTGACACATTTCATTGAGCAAATGAAATGAGCCTAAATAAAGACTAAGCAATGACAACTATTTAACTGAACATAAGAAGGATTTAATATGTTTTGGCAGAAAAACTGCCAAATGTCATTCCTTGCGAAGTTATACAATGAACTTTCAAATTATATTTTAAAATTAGTAGTACATATTCTTTTAGTTTCAGCATCCTGGCTATGCAAGTATTCATTACTTAACAATATTTTGACAGATCCCTGAGAACTTAAATCAAATTAACTCTGTGACTCTATTCCAAATATTGGCCAATACCACACAAGCTAGATTCTTCACAAATCACAGATCCAGTAAAGAAAAAGCATAAATATTCTTCCTCATAATTTTACCATTTCATCAATTTTTTGCCTTGTCTCCTCTCTTAAGCAAGCTCTATTGTGTAGACCTCCTTTCCCATATTGTTCTGTTTCTAGTTCCTGAAGCTATTTTAGGCACTCTTTAAAAATTAAAAAAGCAAACAGTACACTTTGAAAAGTGTCCAATTTAGCTGATCAGGAAAATCATCCAATGTAAATTTCAATCTTTGATAAGGATATTTGAGCTGAGGAACATTTTTGACTACTAATCTCAAAAGCAGTGTAGCACCCTGGAAATACAGTGAGCAATACCAAAGAAATCCAGGGAAAGAAGGAAATTCTCAGACTACCACAAAACACCAATGAAAAAAACCCCAAAGTAAATTATATGACGTTTTATGTATGGAAGTCACTTATGCCAAATGGCAGCCTCTCAGATTAGCTGTGTAGTCTGCGAAGTTCCAACTGTTCTGACTCCTGGCCAAAGGCTTGGCCTGCTAAGCTTCTGAAAGGAAACATACATACACACTTGAGCATTTCAAATGCTCCAACAGCTCATATCCTTGATCAAAAAAAGTTGTAACATTACTGGTTGGGGTTGAAAAAATCTTTCATCTGTATAAAAGAAGAGATTAGAATTCCTTCAGTCAGCTAAAAACAGCCTCACATTTTCAAAAGCGGCACTTGCAGATTTCAATGAAAAGATCCACAAAAGCTACAGTTTTCATTTTCCACATTCTATGTATTCCTGCAAACACAAAATGGCTTGAATGTTCTGCCCATTGCCTAATTTTTGATACATTTCTTCCACTACTGATAATGTAAGCAAAAAACTATGCTCAGTGATCAGTGAACTACCACACTCGAAGCTCCTCTGCATTCAAAAGCTAATTTGGATTAAGACAGAGGTAGGATTTTACACTGCAGTCTGCATGTAAAGACAAGCCTTTTTAAAATAAAAATGTGTCCTGGGTTCAGCAGCAGCAGTCATTTTTCTCCTTCTTAGTAGCTGGTGCAGTGCTGTGGTTTTGACTTTCGGCTTGGGAACAGCTCTGATAACACCAGTGTTTTCAGTCGCTGCTCAGTAATGTTTACTCTGACCAAGGACTTTCTGTGTCTCATGCTCTGCCAGGGAGGAGGGGAAGCCAGGAGGAAGCAGAGACAGGACAATAGACCCAAACTAATCAAAGAGGTATTCCATACCACAGCATGTCATGTCCACTATACAAACTGGTGGCAGTTACCCGGAAGGGCTAGATCACTGCTCGGTCAGGCTGGGTATCAGTCAGCGGGTGGTGAGCGGTTGCATTCTCCTCCCTTGTTATTTCCCTTATCATCATTATTATTGGTGGTACCAGTAGTGGTTTGTGTTATACCTTAGTTACTGGACTGTTCGTATCTCAACCCATGGGAGTTACATTCTTGCGATTCTCCTCCCCATCCCTCTGGGAGTGAGGGAGCTGCTGCGTCATTCTGAGTTATGGCTGTGCTTAAACCACGACAGGTCTTTTTGTGCCCAACATGGCGCATGAAGGGTTGAGATAACGACAGATCTGACCAGAGTGTGTCTAATCGTATTTGTGATATGCATTCATTGCTTTGGATTAATAGTCACTCATCACAATGCTGATTTATTGACTCTCAAAGTTGTTGCTCTTGATCTCACAGTTTCAGCATGTCATACCTTACTTACAGCTGGTATTTGCTGTGTTAGTCTTTATCAGCTGGGGGCCTTGGGCTAAGGTTCTTGTCTCATTGTACTTTATGGTAATGACTTGTAATACAATAGAATCATTGATCATGAAACTGATCTGGCTTGCGTTCCCAGTGTGGTCACCACCTCTATCCTTTGAGAGGTATATAATAAATGTGTTTAGCAATTACACATCTTTTTTCCCCTCCTCGGGTGGTCAACCTGTGAAGGAGACATTCCCTTAAGTTCTCAGCTCCCCCACCAGACCATTTACAGCATTGTTTGAGAGTTCTGAAGGTTTTGAATGGCCTTTAGGTATCCTTGAGACCTGCTTGCTGATTGTGATGGGAATCACCATGTTGGCATGCATACAGAGTGTGTTATACCCACGACCATTTTGTCTGATCTCAGGAGTTAAGCAGAGTCGGGTTTGTGCCTTGTGTAGGGTCAGACGACAATATAGGAAGGCCAAGAGATTTTCCCCGAGGCTGGACAGTCATGAGTGACAGAGTGTGTGGGATAGTATGGGCAAGTATCTAGGCCAGTGGGCCCCTCCAGTGCTTTGGAACTTCACCACTGAACAAGTACAAAATCCAGAAAAATTAGTAAACACTTAAATGAGGTGTATTGTCATTCTGGTCATTAGAGAGAGGGACAAATAATGGCACCGTGCTGGGGCTTGGCCTACGCTTACAACACTATCCAGCACCTTCAAAAGGAAAAAAATGTTCCTGGATCTGATGGCAAAGCAACAGACAGCGCAGCTACTCCAGCTCCAAGCACAGCAGCTACACCAGCCCCTGCAACAAGTACAGCATCTACTCAAACTTTGACCGGAACAGACAGCACAGCTAATCCAACTCCAAGTACAGCAGCTACACCAGATGACCAATTCGTGCCAATATCGGTTGCCCCTGTACACAAGGCGAAAAGCAAAAAAGAGGCAAGAAAGATGAAGCAAGATGAAGAAACAATGTACTCACCACCCAGGACAGCATCAGACCAAGAGTTATTAGTATGTGAATCAGAGGAAGAAGAGGAAGAAGAGGTGACGTCTCAACCCCGAACCTCAGCCAAGCTATGGAATATGCAAAAAGATTTTTTCCTGTCAACTAGGGGAGCACATCTTCACCTGGTTGCTCCAATGCTAGGACAATGAGGCCGACCGTCACAAACTAGAAGGTAGGGAAGCCAAGCAGCTGGGATCACTTGCTAGGGAAGGGGGAATTGACAACGCAATTGTAAGACAGAAAAAGTCCCTCAGCGTTTGGAAGCGGTTCTTGGCAGCTGTGAAAGAAAGGTTTCCATACAAGGACGATGTTATGAGTTATTTGGCCAAGTGGACTACTCTAGAGAAAGGCATCCAGTCTCTGAGGGAATCAGCCATTGTAGAGATGATCTATCACATCAAGCTGAATGCCGGGGATGCACTCATAGATCCAGATGAAGTCGAATGCACACGACCCATGTGGCGGAAATTTACATAAAATACACCATCATCATATGCCCATCCATTGCCAACAGTAACCTGGAATGACGTAGTACCATTAACAGTGGATGAAATGATTCATAAACTCCAGGAGTTCAGAGAAAATCTCACCCCTTCCATCATTTCAGCTCTGGAAAAACTGTCCCAGGACCTCAAACAATTGAAAGACAATCTATCTGATCTATCCAGCTCCTCACGTGCACCAGTACACATCTCAGCTCTTAACAAAAGGTGTCCTACTGTTCGAGAGAGAAGATACAGAAGGTATACGCCACAGGCCACCCTATGGTTTTACCTGCGGGATCACAGAGAAGACATGACGAAGTGGGATGGAAAACCTACCTCTGCTCTGGAGGAACGGGTGCATGAATTGAAGAGGGGAACAAAGGTCAAGGCTGATCATCCCATGGAAGCTGTAACTTCAGTCTCTGGTGAGCGAGTTCCCAGATGGAGTGGAAGAGCTGATTTCACTCCAGCTCCTGTGATAACGAAGAATAATCCCTTTCTACAAGACTTAAGTGTCCAACATTGTGATGACTGTTAGAGGGGCCCTGCCTCCAGCCAGGTGGAGGTAGGGGACAATCAGATTTACTGGACTGTGTGGATCAGGTGGCCTGGCACATCAGTTTCACAGAAGTATAAGGCTCTAGTAGATACCAGCGCACAGTGTACCCTGAGGCCATCAAGCTGTCAAGGGGTGGAACCCATTTATATTTCTGGAGTGACAGGACAATCCCAAGAGCTGACTGTACTGGAGGCTGAAATCAGCCTGACTGGGAGGGAATGGCAAAAACACCCCATTGTGATTGGTCCAGAGGCTCCATGCATCCTTGGCATAGACTACCTCAGGAGAGGGTACTTCAAAGACCCAAAAGGCTACCAATGGGCTTTTGGTATTGCTGCTTTGGAGACAGAGGAAATTGAGCAGCTGTCCACCTTGCCTGGTCTCTCAGAGGATCCTTCTGCTGTGGGGTTGCTGAAGGTCGAAGAACAACAAGTGCCAATTGCGACCACAACAGCGCACCGGCAGCAATATCGCACCGACCGAGACTCCCTGATTCCCATCCATAAGCTGATCCATAGACTGGAGAGTCAAGGAGTGATCAGTAGGGCCCGCTCACCCTTTAATGGCCCCATATAGTGGGAAAGTCTAATGGAGAGTGGAGACTGACAGTAGACTATCGTGGCCTGAACACCACCATTGAGTGCTGCCGTACCGGACGTGCTAGAACTTCAGTATGCACTGGAGTCAAAGGCAGCCAAGTGGGATGCCATGACTGATATTGCCAATGCATTTTTCTCAATTCCTTTGGCAGCAGAGTGCAGGCCACAGTTCACTTTTACTAGGAGGGGCATCCAGTACACTTGGAACCGACTGCCCCGGGGGGGAAACACAGCCCTACCATCTGCCATGGACTGATCCAGACTGCACTGGAACAAGGGGAAACTCCAGACCACCTGCAATATATTGATGACATTATTGTGTGCAGCAATACAGCAGAAAAAGTCTTTGAGAAAGGGAGGAAAATAATCCAAATCCTGCTGAAAGCCAGTTTTGCCATAAAACAGAGTAAGGTCAAGGGACCTGCACAGGAGATTCAATTTTTGGGAATAAAATGGCAAGATGGACGTCGCCAGATCCCCACAGATGTGATCAACAAGATAACAGCAATGTCTGCATCAACTAATAAGAAAGGAACACAAGCTTTCTTGGGCGCTCTGGGGTTCTGGAGGATGCACATCCCAAATTTGATTGTAAGCCCTCTCTATCATGTGACCCGGAAGAAGAATGATTTTAAATGGGGCCCTGAGCAACAACAAGCCTTTGAGCAAATTAAACGAGAGATAGTTCGTGCAGTAGCCCTTGGACCAGTCTGGACAGGGCCAGATGTTAAAAATGTACTGTACACCGCAGCCGGGGAGAATGGTCCTACCTGGAGCCTCCGGCAGAAAGCTCCAGAGGAGACTCGAGGTCGACCCCTCAGCTTTTGGAGTCGGGGATACAGAGGATCTGAGGCCAGCTATACCCCAACTGAAAAAGAGATACTGGCAGCCTATGAAGGGGCTCGAGCTGCTTCGGAAGTGATTGGCACTGAAGCACAGCTCCTGCTGGCACCCTGGTTGCCCGTGCTGGGCTGGATATTCAAAGGCAGGGTCTCCTCTACACACCATGCAACAGATGCTACATGGAGTAAGTGGGCTGCACTAATTACACAACAAGCTTGAATAGGAAATCCCAGTTGTCCAGGAATTCTAGAAGTCATCATGGACAGGCCAGAGAGCAAAGATGTTGGAATGTTACCAGAGGAGGAGGTGATGCATGCTGAAGAGGCCCCACCATATAAGGAACTGTCAGAAAGTGAAAAGCAGTATGCCTTGTTTACTGATGGGTCCTGCCATATTGCGGGAAAGCATTGGAGATGGAAGGCAGCTGCATGGAGTCCTTGACGACAAGTTGCAGAAACTGCTGAAAGAGAGCATATTCTGCAATAGAGGACATAATCTGGGAAAAGAGAGTCAAGAGAAGAACTGTGACTGAGTTTCATGATCATCTGCATAAGAGAAGGAAGAAGACACATTGAGAAAATGGGCATTTTTTAAAACTTTAAACTTTCACAATGAGGAAGTAGCTGAATAAACATCAGTAGGATTTTTTCCAAGCTCATTGAGCTCTCATCTTGTGTCCCTTGATTCTCACAACACACCTGAATTTTTCTTAAGCCTACCTCTGCACATAAAAAAGTGCACATTAAGGATCAGAAAGACAAACCGCCTGGTGAATGCACCATTGTTGAAACTTAAACCACTTGTAACATTAAAGTTGTATGAACTAACTGAACCTGCTAAAGGAGTAGTGCTGCTTGGTCTGTGGTCAGTATTTAGTAATAGTTTGATGGTCTGTGGACATAAGTGGGACAGGATTTGTAAGAAGCATAATAATCTTCATCAGACATCAGCACTGGAAGAAAAACAGACAAGCCATTAGACAGGCATAAGAGCTCATTTATACAAAAAATCCTTGGTTATTTTCATTTAAGAGCAACTGGTTAACACACATACACTTCTCTACAATCCTGGCTTAATGAAACAGAAAACTTTTTTTTTTTAAGCATATACAGTATTTTCTTCTAATTCAAAATGTGTTGATTCAGTTCTCTTTAAAAATGAACAAAAATAATAATTGTGTCAAAGCTATAAACTGGTATTGCCAGATTTCAACAGAGCAAATTTTAAAGCTGATCTATGAACACCAAATAAAGAAAATAGGACTTTTAATGGAAATGCTGATACAAACTTAACCATGACAATGCTAACGGCGCTGCTATAATAAATCTGTCAGTTTCTGTAATGCCTATGACAATCCCATTAATATGAATGATGTACACTTCACATAGCATACTATATAGCAACTGCACAATTTATATCATCTTCATTCCAAGTAACAAATCAGTAATCAATATTTGTAAAAGCAGACTTATCCTTTGCAAAAATCACTGGTTTAGTGATTGAAGAGTTTGCTCAATTTACACAGCTAATCCCTCTTCATCTGCTTGAGCCCTCTATTTATTCCAACCACTTACAGTGGTAGCAATAGCAGATTAATACATCCCCCCATGCTAAACATGTCTTGACAATTAACCCAGCATATTGCTGTCAGGATAATCTCTACAAACACTGAGCTTTTCTTACCAAGCCTGAAGGCAACATTTAGAAATCAAAAGTTTACAAATAGTCTCAGAAAGATCCCCTCACACATATTATCACTTTTTCATTTTATTATTTCTTGGAGGCAGCACCTACTGTCATATTTTATGGCCCCAAAAGGTACCCTCCTGACTTTTTATTAACAAGGTTAAAAAGCATTATAATGATGAATTTACACAAACATTTTTTTGAGCCAGAAATTTCTATAGAAACAGGAAAAATAGTGAAGAATGAGTTGTAACATACTGTTAAGTGAAAAAATGAGATGGCCATCTGTGTAAATACAAATAAATTATCATTCTTTATTAAAAAAGAGTTGAGCTGAAGCAGTAGCACTAAATTAAGATTACACAAAAAGAAAAAAGGTCAAAGTCCGTAATGAGAAAGTAAAAGACAATAATGTTTAATTATAACACAGACAAAAATATTTAGTTACATCTACATATACCTCTGTAGTTCTGAACTGAATTTTACAATAAAGACTGGTGTAGTCCTTCAAGATTTTTCTCAATTTTGGGATTTCTACCCCTACAAAAGACAAATAGTTATGAAAGCATAGTTTTCTAAACAACCTTAAAGGATTAATGTAGATAGTACTCCTAGATACACACTAAATTTGTACTAATTGTGCAGATCTATGAAGCTATTTGCGCTTAATTTGCCATTGCATAGAAAAGGAAAAGTTAAATTCTGCAACTAAACTGACAACTTAAAGTAGTAAATCTGAACATATTCTTAAAGGTACAAATCTAAGGACAAATAAAGTAGAAAGCCTTAAAAAGTTAATCTGCATGATCAGTCATATCATAGTTCTCATTGTTCTTGGTAATATGTCAGAGAAACATGACACCATATTGTCTGGACAGGCCATAACAATTTTATTGTCCTTACAGAATTAAATCTCAGTGTTAGAATAGCACAATCACTTAATTCTTAAGTTCTCATAACAGCAGTTCATAAGCATAACAGCATAAAAAGAAAAAAAATTCAATTTAAAAAAAAAAGAAAAAACCACCCAAGGTGGGGGTGGGTTGGTTGGGTGGTTTAAAAAGAGAAAACAAGCATTGGGAGAAAAATCAGAGAAACTGATGCTCAGAACAGAAACGGAAACACACTGCATTGGCCAACACATTAATTACTTGGCTAAAGAGCCTGAATTATCCAGCTGGCTCTAGAGACGCAACCTAGATTCAGGAATGCACTTAAACACAACTGGCAGAGCACAGAACACTGACTTAGTCATCAGGTATACTCAAAGCATATATCACAAACTTGATGTGCTTGATTTATAATTTGAAATAGATCCACAAGGGGAAAAGAAAACCCACAAAACTACAGCAGGAGCACTAACTTGAAGGGGCAGTGATGAACTTCAACACTGACACCGAAGGCCATTAGACCAAAGACCAATAGATGAATTTTTAGATTAAAAAAAACAGAATCTTGTTAAGCAGACTGACAACCCAAAAATTAGCACAGGTTTGCTCTCTTTGTTGCACTGGTGAGATCTTGTCAGTCTTAAAAAACAAAAAAAACCATGACTGCAATATGGAACAACCTAAATTCTAAATTCTATTATTTGATTATTAGACATAGAAAGGTGTCAGTGTTGAACAATACCGTTTGAAGAGTGAAAGAGTTGAAAGACACGAATCTTCCAACTCTCTCTCTCCCACCTTAAGAAGCAATTATCCTCCTAAAAATCAGGGACTTGACTAACCTGAAGCTAGTTGTAGTGGCACAGGCTCAGGGGGAAACACCGAACTTCATATCTGTGCCATTTGTGGCATCCTTTCCAGGTTGAGCAGAAGATATGTAGGGCGGTTATTATCTTACAACACAGTCCAGTGTAGAACATAAAATATTCTCTCTGCAAGTTCTGAAAGTGTTTTAGCCAATCAGAAACTCAAATTCAGCGTAGAAATAATTTTCTGGAACTAAAATTCTAGATTTTCCCTTGAGTCAAGTCATCAAAAAGGGATGAAACCCAAGTTTTACTGGTTAAAAAGCATACCAGAATTTAAGCCTATTAGGAAAAAAGGCATTTTGTAGCTATGTGAAGCATTATAAATTGCATAGCAGCTCAGATTTATTAATCTTCCTTCTGTTATTCAGATGTTCATAAATCGAAGCTTGCTGCATTGGAAGCTGTTGCATAAAATATTTTTTTAAGGATTTCTGTAATATGGAATATGATCTAGCTTGGGAATTTTAAACCTCTGGCAAAACTCTCACAGGGGACTTCAGTAAAGCAGTAATGTTACACCTCAGATGTAGCTTCAATATTTAGTTGGACTGTGGGGAAAGTGTCTAAACATCTCTAATTTGTAATACTCCAAGCAATCAACAAAAAGAGCAAGCATGACAGAGACACCCATTACACTGATGTGAACGTGACAAGTATCCTAGACATTGCCTATATGATGAAATAAGAGGGCTTCACTTTACCCTACTGACAATTTTACTAGCTGACTGGTTGAATAAGCCTGACTGTACTTAATCTTGACTGACCAGTGGATGGAAGTTGAAACCACCACTCAGAGGGTTTTCCTGAAAGCTTCCAGCAACATAGCTAAAACCCTCGGCGTTTATTTAGCAACCCATTATGACTTTATTTAAAAAGATGTTACATGGTACTTGAGTGCTCAGTCTTCTGAGATTTAATCTGATATCCTTCTCTACTCTTACACATTCTCCTATGAACCATTCTGTTTTAGCAACTAGCAACAGACACTGCTAATTTGATCTCTAAATGGCATGAGTGCCAAAAAGAACAAATGAGTAAACAAATGCCACTGAGAAAGTCTGCAGCTGCAGCAAAATCTTAAAATATATTAAGATTTCTATGAACTCTGTCCCACTGTCATTCAGTGAAATTCAGTCAGGAAGACTTCTGGAGAGCCATGCTAACAGTTGGCACCACCAGTGAAAGACAAAGCAAGGCCAGACTTCTGATCTGCAGCACCCCAAAGTGCCAACAAATGGCACACTGCTTTTGCCTCCACATCCACAGTGAAGGGCTGAATGAATATCAGGATAGCCAACGGGCTGCAAGTCTCTGCAAGGCTCAGCCAAGCAGCCACTGCTTGTGCTTAAGGCCAGGCTGCAAAAATGGGAGAAGCAGAGAAACAGCTGGAGCTATCTGACCATAGGTGGTGGAGCAATGGCAAGACTGACAGGCCAGAATGATGAAATCCTGAGGCGATTTCTGTGAAAGCAGCAACAATCACAAAAATATTGCCCTAGGTACCTGGTAACACTTTAACGCGCACTGATCCTGTGGACTCCTCTGGTACCCTGTATTTGCAGCACTGGCCATTGCAGAATGAAAACCGAGGCATTATACGGTTATAATCGGTTTAACAAGACCTTTTCAGCAGCTGACAAGTAATTAAGTTTTCAGTTCAGTTCTAAAATATTTACTCTGACTCTCTAACTGCATATAAAGACATATCTCTGAGCACATCACAATGCTAGTTACAACTAGTAATGCCGCATTTAGGACTTTAAAGCAACCATCATAAAGCTGATATAGAACACGCATCGATTATTATCATTTTTCATATGACTAAAGACATCAAAGTGTTCTGAGCAATAGGCATTCTCCCCAACAATACTGTAGCATGGTGTATTTTTACCCACATTTTGAAATATAGTTTTATAAATTTAATGTATTTTAACTAGCCAGTGTAATTCAATTCCCCTTGTTCAGTATGTCATTTCATCAAGCATAAAAGATGCAGAAACTACTTTGCTTTTAGACATCCTAACAAAAATAAACATCCATATGTGATGACTAATCCATTACGTGTTCTCTACATAGGTTCCTATCATGCAGAAATAGGAGTGAAAAGATGCACTTCAGGGAAAATTTTGTGTTGAGAATGATCAGTTGATTAGGTACAGGGCAGAAAAATATACATAGAGGTTGTCAACACTACTGCCATGTACAGAAAGGAAAATTAAGAGTCATTTGTTATTCTCAGCTGGAGAGGTCACTAATGTTATCTTGCACATGATGATTTGATGCACTACGTATGATTAATGCTTGTTTAAAGGACACCAGCAAGGTCTCTAGGTCAGACAATGACCTTCCTTTTCTTTTTGTCCAGGTATCTATAAGCAGGATATTAATAATTCTGTAAGCACTTTCCTCCCCCTTGAAAACATTTTAATACCATCTGCTACTATAAAAACAAGAAGTCCAACAGTAGAAGGTTGCAAAAAAGCAGGAAAAAAAATCCAGTAAGGAAGCAAATGCTTCAGAACATACTTCAGATTTAAAAATGTAACCATGTGGTTATATTTTTACCTTTATGACTGTACTCCAAATGTTTAACAACAGATTTCTATATTGCCCATGTATTCTTCTGCTTTTCCACAGGGTAGCAGTGTGCTTCAGAAGAAGGCCACCACTGTGGGAATATGAATGAGTACACAAAATCCCTGCAGAAAGCAGCTGTTCCCTCTTGTACATATGCAAATGTAAGAATGCTAAATAATGAGGGCAGCTTTATTTCACAAAGGCAGTGAACAACAGAGCCAAAGTGGACTACAACAAAGTTTTTGTAGGAAGCAGTGAACTGAAGTCTAAAAAAAAAGAAGGAAAAAAAAAAAAGGATACGAATTCTTAATATTGTCGTGAGAATGATGCTTATGAAGAAAATATTGATTATTTTTTTGCAAAATTAATCCTCAAAATTTTTAAAACCCTAAAGACAAAGATGCATCTTTTCTAAGACACTAGGTTTATTCAAAAAAATTATTACATAATTAAGACAGAAGTCTGGACATTCTCTCTCTCCCCCCCACCCCCCCAATACTATCATTCTTATGTATGACCTTGGACAAGTCATTGAATCTAACTCAGTTTTCTTGTCCATAAAATGGAGATAATACCTCTGCCCAGGGCTACTGGGAAGCTAAATTCATCGTCCATAAACGTGATTTGAAATAGCAAGGTGAAAGGGTTTTATCAGTGTTACGTACTGCTGCATTTTTCATTGCTTTTAATAAGCCTAATGAAACCATGTAAATTTTGAATGACAACATTAAGCAGATTTTCAGGCCAGCTCTTGCTAGAAGTAAAAGGCGTTACAGATTTCTTGAGATGACCCCGATTTGAGCTCTGACAACTAATGGCTGAGTCAGAACATTGCTATGTGAAATACTGTGAAGAGTCTTCCAGATGTCAGTTGTTCTAACAGGGGACCGTTTATTCAATCCTGAAGAGAGCAGTCACATCAATGATAGGGTAGGAAGAAGAAATGCTAGAAAAGAAGAAATGTTTCACATTTGCTGGTTGGTGAAGCAACAGCTTGTGGCTGGCATTCACTAGTGAAGTTTTATACAAACCATGCTTCTCACACCAGCATGTGCACAGACAAGAACAACTCATTTATCAAATCAAAATTATACAACCCAAAGACTGCACAGTTCTCCACACTAATCAGCCACAATTGCTTACCATAAAAAGCTGCCCTCATAACCCCAGGGGCTTTTTTTTGGTAGAAATACACACACCTTGAATTCATAATCCATAAAGAAAGTCCTTCAACAATGTCTTTTGCAACAATATTGAGCGTCACAGCTCTCACATGACACATGCTTAAGACCACCACAACTGCTGCGCTTTTGAACAAACATAAATTGATCTCAGCTTTTAACCTGCATAACTCAGCAGCATGAAGTTACAAATAAGAGTGGTTTACTTTGCATGCTCTTCCAGACATGGTCTATAATTAAATGTTACATACTTTTTAAGAAAGAAATCTGGACCAAAGCAATTTACCTGCTACCCTCAAGTGACATCTACAGAGAACATCCATGTTACTGAACAAGTCTGTGGGCAACACAAAACTAAACTTTACAATTCAGAATCTTTTGAATTATTTTTGTAGAGGATTATTCAACAACATAACTTTGAAGAAAAAAAATAGATATATTTTTAGTGACATTGAGCTTCCTGTTTGTACTGATCATTAGTAGAGTTGACAGTTCTGCTACTTTGGGAAGCGGGCAACTTTTTTGCCATCACCTACCACCTCACTGCTTTTAGTGCTAAGCTATGAGACTTATGTACATATATCAGACTAAGCTGCCAGACGTCCTAAGCCCCCAATGTAATAGCTACTACACTTGCACAGGATCAGCTCTACATCACACATACAATAAGGACACATATTTCACACTTACTCTGTGCCAGAGTAAACTGAATACAGGACCTGTCTATTTGAAGGCCTGCTTTCATGATCAAGTACCCCAACAGACACAAGAACACCAGACTGATGAAGCATTAAAAAACACAACCCCAAAAGCAGACTTTTTCCCCAAAAGATTGTCTTGAGAATGGCAGAAAATAACAAAAGCATATGAAAACAAGTATACTCCCAGACACTTCTGCACTTGGTTCTTCTAAATAATGCGCATATTTTTCTTGTAAGTTTCTGTGGCTAGCTTTCCAAGACAACTAATTCAAAGTCTTCACCTCATCTGGGAATGAAACATGTGGAAGTATTATAACAAGACGCCAAGGAGTCTTTTTTTTTTTCCCCCCTCCCTCTTGAGACATGAGAGAATTTCTGATCTCAGACAGCACTAAGAAGGGCCATAAATTTCTGGGGCTTTCCTTAGTTTGCCTGACTTCCAGCAGCGTTTTCTCCTCATTTCCTAATTATGTTCTAATCTTCAAGGTGTGAAACAGCAGTAAGCTGCAATGGCAAGTTGTGAGAACCATATGAGGCACAGGAAATGGTCTTCATAGCCAAAGCTAGGAGCTGGACCTGGCAGTGCTATAAACCAGTATACATTGACTACCGAAAGTATCATTAAGCCTAGCAGTGGTGTATAAGGGAACTAGAAAGATCTCTGCTTATCAGAGGTGAAGGAAAGCACATTAAAAAAAAAGTATGAAATTTAAGAAACTAGTTTCTGCCATAATACTTATGGCATAAGTACAATTTCACAGAGGAATTGTATCTTCCAATCTTAAATCCAAATGGTTAGTGTGTAGCCTTCCAGCTGGAAGGTACTTCCTTTTTAAGCAACAGCTTCAAAGCCACCAAGCCTGGGTCACTCTTGTTAGACTATTTCACTGTTCACAACCACACTTGAATATCAAACACCACATTACGATTGGGCTTTTCAGACTCATCCTCTCTCTTGCTGTAAGTGAGAATGTGAAGTATATTTTTGACAGATATTTCCCCTCTAAGGAAAATGCAATAAACCTACACAGAAGCTGGAAGAAAAAAGTGTTTGCAGGAAAATACCTTTCCCACCCTACTTCTTTCTATTCCAGCCATTCCCTTTGACACTGGTACCTATCTCTGTAAAGACCCTTTCTCAGAGCCTTTCCAGTAGTGTCATTTTCCAGGCTGTTCCCTACTTTTAAGCTCCCATAATTTCCCCTTCTTTTCTCCTCTTTCTCCATATTTTCAGTTCCAGCTCCCCAAGATCCCGCTCTATTTAATGGCTTCCTCCATTTACGAAGGACTGACCTCCCTGCATTATCCACATCATGTGGTGTACCCAGTTTACTCACTGGCACCTCTCCACATTATGGAGATTCTTAGCCAAGTGATAGCTGTACTCCTACATATCCCACCCTCCTGCCACAGTCCTCGCAATGGGGTGAGCATGCCACCTCCACAGGTCCTGTTGCCAGCTAGACTCACAGAAATAGAATCCCCAAGCCATCAGCCCAGGAAGGCTGAAGCAAAGGGGGTACACAGGTGTCAGGGAGTAAACTGTAAGACAGGTCAGTTGTTTTGGGGGGGAGCCACATCCATCCTGTCAATCAGGAATCACCTCTCCTCTAGGATATGACATTCCAGGGAATGAGGTAAACGTTAAGACATTTTTTGGCTTCATCCCCTCCTTTCAGTGCCCTCTCTGATCAGCTTTGAACATCTCATTAGAAGGTATCCTATTACTTTTCTATTTATAATATCCCTTTCTCCATTGTGGCACCACTCTTCAGTATTATACTCTACCACAGGTTCAGTCTTGTGGCATTACAAATTTGAGAAATGCTTTGGGTCCCAAAGCGTACCAGCAACTAAAAAGAACCAGCCCTCTTACCCCAGCAGGAGCCAGTGCAAGAGGCACTGCATGCCAGCCAACTGGAAAAAATATAAATAAATAAATCAGAAAATCAGGATGAGAGCAACCTCAAAGAAATCTTTTCCTTCACACACCCACTCTTATTCCCACATCAGGGCAGAATTTACCTAAAGTAAACATCTGGCACACATTGATAAGTGCTTCATGGACAGCACAGCTATCTTATGCAGAAGTAATACACTACTGAGTATGGTGGGGTAAACTTCTCAGCTACCCTACTGCAACTTCGAATCAAAACTCAAACACACCTGCATTATCACCCAATGCCAGACAAACCCAAGCTCTATCCTTAAAAGCTGTAACTCCAAGGCTGTGCACCTATCATGCCCATACTCCTTGGCCCCGCTTCTCAGAATGGCTATTTAGCCCAGGAGGTTTGCTGTGATGATAGCACTCCACTATTTCCCATTCCAAGACTAGTATTATAAGCACTGTTACTACAAGCAGCTTAGGCACCATGCTGGATTGCAAACCCCTGCCTTTTTTATTAGCAAAGAACCTACTGCAACAGGACCCTATTTTTGTTTGCAACCTTTGAGCTTTTGGGGAATGACAATGGTAAAGACAAGCAACAGTGTACATGACAGAGTTTGTATCAGCAGATTTGGAAAACTCCATACAGAACAGACTCTCCTTTGAACATATATTCTCTTGCCACAGCTATCCTCAAAACCCTTGGGACCAATGCTGATACATATTTCATAACTAAGAGGCCTTCAGACAGCTATAACCAACTTCTACGTTTATTTATTCTAATACCATCTGCTGTGTTCACAGCATATATTTTATCAGCGTGCCTCTATGAAACAGTCCACCGCACAAAAGCATGGCTGAAACACAGAGCAAAAGCCATTGCAATAAATGTAATTAGTACTGTAGCAGTACCAA